>VUQR01030682.1:0-16751 GCA_015108515.1 Hemichromis elongatus
CACTGGACTTGAGTTGATTGTATTTGTTGCTGGCTGATATAGTTTTATTTTTGAGTGCCCAGCTCATATATACTTTTAAAAAGGAGAGTGTAAATGTTACTGGACATTCTTGTGTAATTGCCACTGAATAATTTGTTATACTTTGTTATTGCTACAAAAGATAATTTATTTTATTATTATTTTACATTTACAACTTGTTTTTTTCTGGGGTCCTCGTGGCACCCCATCGAGGAGCAGTAGGCTGTGGATCTCTTAAGATCTTACTGTTGGGTTTGTAAGGTCATGCTACTCCTACATTTCTGTCTTGTTCAAAGATAAGATATAAAACAAAGTTCAAAGCTAATCGACCTGTGAGTTCTCCTTTTTTTAAAAATAAGAATCGATAAGAGAATCGATAAAGAATCGAATCGTTAAAGAGAATCGAAAATGGAATCGGAATCGTGAAATTCTTATCAATACCCATTCCTAATCCTAACTAGTTTTATGCCTACGTCGCAACCTTTCACACCATTCAAGTCATTATTGTGTGCGTAAACCCAACATGTAGTTACATCATGTAGATGTTGTGGCATTGGGTTCCAAGTATGGCACAAGGTGCGACAGATCTAACGCAGAAGTCTAATTTATGTGTAACTGGAAGCCTTTTTGCAACCAGAGGAGTCGTCCTCTGCTGGCTTTTAAAGAGAATGCGGGTGCTTCTACATTAGCTGCACTTCTAAGATTCGTTCATCTCTTATTCTATGTGTGGTTTTTGTTGTAGTCCTAGTGATCAAACTCAACATTACACAACCACATGATGCACAAAGGCCAAAGATGCTCTTCAGCCCCTTAGTTCACTAATTAAAGTGTCACAGGACAAGATGATAATTGCCCTTAATGCTAAAAATCTAATATAATGAATGAGAAAGTTGGTATATTTTTATCTTCTGGGCACCATTAATATCTTCATCAAATGAATCTGGATTTCTGTGAGGATCAATGAAATAGACTTACCAAATAAGGTCCAACGCAAGCTTGTGTATTTTTTTTAATAAAATAACTGAGTGAAACTCATCAAAAAACCCGACAACAAAATCTATGGTAAGAAATTTCAACTGAAAAATGAATAGTATGAAAATAGAGAATTCAAGTTCAGGTTGTGGGGATTCAGTGGAAATATTCAGTCACCTATATACTTAAAATTAAATTTGCTCTTTCTTTGCATCTACACATACAAAGAGACCACACAGGGTTTGTGTTACGTGTTGATTTAAGTCCCTGTGGATGGCATTCACTGAACTTTGACAGCAATTGCCGTCCTAAATCATAAGCCAAAAATGGTTTCCAGCTACCGCTGTCTGCTTCTCCTGCTGGATCTCTTGACTCATACATTTGTGACACAGACAAAGTTTACTTTTAAGACTCTGGGAAAGTTTTCCAAACATAAGTTTTCAGAGGATTAAATCAATGAATCATCATTGCTCTGGATTAAAATGCTCAATTATATAGTTCATTGGAAATCTCATATAAAAACCCTTTCACTGAATTTTCCTTAAAGTTCTTCAAGATTTATTTGTAATATGCACATGCAAACCTGTGGGGACAACAAAGACACAGTTTATGCTCAGTATGCAGACTGAACCAGAGTGCTGCAGTAGCTCTCTGGACACGGTGTATTCTTCATCATTAAACATTTAACTGTGCTATTTTCAACTTTATTGATTTCTCAGATAGGATTTGCAATGATAATAGCTCAGAGGTTGAACCATTTGCTGCACTGACGCAAGTGTAACTTTCTTGGTGAGGGGTCGTGACTGCAGGTGTGTGACCCGGTGACTTCACTCTACTGAGTTAGATAATGGTGGCCAAGAGGTGTGATGGGCTGTACCAGCAGGGCTGTTAGTGACACTGGTACTGACACTGAGGGATTTGAGGCCCGAGTCTCACTAAGTGACATAACTGAAGGCAACAGGCCAGTGACGAGAGTCCTCCGTCACTGCCGGTAGCTGTGCACCGGCTCGGAAACGATGAGATTCAATTTGGGCCACTTAGACAGAGACATGTCATTCACACCTCAGTGTGTGTTCTCCGTGTGTGTGTGTCACTGACGAGCATGTGTTGACAAGCACATCGATTACGTCTTTCCTGCATATCTCAGCATCCTCCATCTGATTCCCTGCACACTAAACAGAAAGTAGACAGGCTTTTTTTTCATAGCAGCACAATCTCCGAACTCAACTGCGAGAGCTGATATGCTTTGTCATATTTGCGGAAGCAAAACTATCGAGCTGCATCTTGTATGCAGGTTATGCAGTATAATATATAACCTTGCACGGGTGAGATCAGTGCTTGTGCAGTCTAGTGTTGAGCTCTTTAAGCTGCAGCTGCAGAGTTGCATGGAGCTTTTGCTGAGGCTCCAATTAAAATCTAGATGAACAGGAATAATATATGAATTATTTTTCATTTTTATCCATTTTTATTGATCATTGTAAGGAAGTCTATATTTTCCAATTGTTAAAGGGTGTAACCTATGCAAGTTTTAAAAATAAAATTAATTTTTTTTGGCAACTAAAATGTGTGCTATCACCAGTCACCTTATTTCATAATTTATCCAAACACAAACCCATGCATGAATGCACAAACATAAATGGGTAGTTAAGACTTTTTTATGAAAAGTTGCAAATGAATATAAAGAATTTAATTGTGCACGAATTTAACTGCTGTTGCTGTACCTTGTGTATGATCCACAGCTGAACTCAAAGTGACCTATTTTTTTTACACTTTCATTATTTTTTAAACTATTTGTTTTTTGTATGTTTTATTTCTTATCTTTAACTTTAATAGGACTCATTTGCACAATCACAGGTAGCATTCAAATGGACCTACACATATTAATATCTACTCTGTTTTAAATTAGGCCTATGCAAGATAATTATTTTTTCCCAATTGTTCATTATCCAGGATGAGATATTTAAAAGAATGTCCAAAATGTACATGTCAAACAATCCTAAATAGCACAGCTTAGGCATATGTGGTTATAGATTTAAATGTTTACACTGCTTGTATATGTCAGTGTTTGTATTTTTAAACACAAATAATTAAATGTAGGAGAAACACCCTTCAGTCATTTTATCAGTGTTGTTGTTGCATATTTTGTCCACCAGGGGCAACCCTGTAGTTTTCGCAAACACAACAACCAGCTGATCTGAGCAGAGCTAGATCTTCAACGAGTACTCCATGACTTGTTGTGACAGTGAAACAAGCCTATTATGAAAAAGTATTGTCCTATTAGCTCAGTAATGACTCACATCGGTGAAAACCTTTATGTTTTGTGTGTCTGCTTCTTCTTCTCCTTTCTCTGGCTCCTTGTAGGGGTCGCCACAGCAGATCATCTGCATCCATCTTACCCTATCTGTAGTAGACTCCTCCATTAACACGTTTTGTGACCTAAAAGAAAAAAGTATCAGCTGATTTAGTGGATTTTTAAATGACTATATATTTGTGTCAATAATATTCTTAACCAATCTAAATCTTTTTATGTATATAAGATTTAGATTGGTAATTATATTGTTGGTTTATACACCTTTGTGTATGTGTGTGTGTGTGTGTGTAGAATGTGTTGTTTACATATTGTTGTGTTTAACATGCTTGAGAGACACCCTCGACCAGAACCACAGTCCTTATGTGTTTGTGCATACACATGGCCAATAAACATGATTCTAATTCTGATATATATAAAAAAATCTGTCGGTCAGCCTATCTGTATAATTTAATGAGTAGTGTTGCAATTAACAGTAATGACAAACTCTACTGTTATGCTAGCTTCTTCATTTTGTGAGCCTTTGAATGCACATCTAATATTAAATACTACATTCTTCTGTCCATAAGACTAACATAATTAACTAGGTCCAAATTCTTCAAAAGCAAGTAAGCTCTTGGAGAAGATATTTAAGATGTTGCCAAGTTAGGTGTAAAGTGTACAAGTGATTTCATATTTCAGTTAATTTTACCAAAATATATTCACACTATTTACAGACACTTAGGATGAAGTGTTAGCTCCATGGTTTCTCACGGAAGACCTTTTAGTCTCTGACAGGAAGAAGCTGTAAATGTAAATGTGCTGTTTCTTTCAGTAAAAACAGAACCACATTGAAAAAACAAAAAAACAATAAAAAAAATCCCTTGGATCCCAAAGTTTTAGAAATTAATAATACACTACTTAGATAGTTAGTAAGTTGATGTCTAAAGAAGATATGCCGTGTTCTGGTTCTTGGTTAATCTCCAAAACAAAAAACAAGCCAATGTAGAAGTGATTTAAGCCTGCCTTCTTTCCAGCTGAGGTTTTGCAGTGGCATGACCACCAACCACATGACGTTAACTTGAGGACATATGACAATGTTGGGCCAAGTGAATAAGGCGTCAGTCATAGTCTTTAACTATCTGGCAGCCAAGGGTCACAAGGGAACAGGGTGAGGGTTAAAAGTGCCAGCTGAGGGTCAGGGATAAGTGGGCTTGATGTCTAGGTACAATGAGCCCAAAATAATGAGTGAAATATGTATTTATGTATGGAGGCATCGTACATGAGGTACACTGTCAATCTATATTGTAATAATAAGCACGGTTAAATGAAGGAAAATGTGATACATTTGTGGTGCTCAGAAATGATGCCTATGGACTTTTGTTGCAGTCTTCTTTACAGCTGCTCCAGACTTTCACTGGGTCAAAGTTAGTATGAGGTGTTCCAGAAGTCTTGTGGCTTGTTCAGAGGCAGTTTTGGAAAACCTAAACCATGCTGCCATCTTCTTTTAATGCGAAAGAGGCTTTCTTCTGGCAACTCTTCCAAGCACAGCATAAGTATTCAGACTTTTTAACTATACTGTCATGAACTTTAACATTTAACATGCTAATTGAGGCATGTGGAGTCTGAGTTGTAACTCCGGGGGTTTCGCAGTTTCTCTGCCTCGGTCTGAGACTGGGGTGAATTTTCGAGGATGTCCACTCTTGGGATGATTGTGGCATTGTTTTAACTTAGAGCTGAGTGCTCCAGAAGAGCAAACTTTTAAAACTAATGCTTTTATTGAGGCGCTCACAGTTGATGATGGTCAGTTTTTCAAGTGCATTTGATAAGAAGCCCATGACTGTTGCTTACGCTCTTAATTGTTATTGAAGCAATAAGTGCATACTTAGTTTTCCCAGGACTGTATATGATAATGTTATTATAACAGTAATACTCTGCATTTGCAAATGTATCTCCAGTGAATTCCTGTTAAATTTATATGTATACATAAAACATGTAGATATTTATATGCCCATGCATATATATGCATGACTTGATATACTATATTTTATTCTTTTCCTGTTCAGAGAAAATGTGCTCAGTGTGAGGTGTATCTTTTCAAACCATGCAGTTTGTGGTTCAGACAGAGTTGTGCATTCTTGCATGCAGCCACTGCTTGAACACAGATTGAACAGGGGCTATGTGAGCTTGTAAAGCAGTCAGCCTGCATGAGGGTCAGCCTCAGTGGTTTTGAGGTTGAGGGATATCAACCAAATGGGGGAGATTCAGACGTAGGAAAGGCAGAGATGGTGTGTACCAAGAGTGCTGCTGACCTGTCAAAGTGATTGGGGGGAAAAAAAGTGGTATTTTCCAAACGTGAAGGCATTTGAGTTAACATTTCTAATCATTATGAAAAAAACACGACAATGCTTTTACTCACCCTAAAAAGATTGCTGTCTTTATGCTGTTATGGTGGCTGCAAACTAGGATGTACAATGGCATATTAGGGCCACTGAAGGTAGGAAAAATTCATTGCAAGGTTGGCAAAATTTGCCAGGAATAACTTAGAAAATATAACTATTTGGCCAAGGCAACTTATCGCTTTGCAAACCTCCTTGGTGTGCACTATGCCAACATTAGATCACCTAATTAGATGAGCCTTTTCAACTGGATTTAATAGGAAAGAAATACTTGTGATTTTAGCTCAGAATCATCGCATTATCATAAGCATCCCAACTTTGAAGAGGCATTGTCGTGAACTAGGTCTATTCAGTAGAAAGTAACACACCGATTTAGATGGGGAAAAAAAAAAAAACAAATGACAGAAAAGGATGCATTCACGATGGTGCGTCTTTCTGCTCATACCTCAAAAACAACACCGCACATACAACATCCTGTATGCAGAGAATAAAGGGGGCAGTGCACCCGAGCGCTTGTGGAGTGCTGTGTGACATCATTTGTGTGCAATGACGTTTGTAATTACAGATAATGGCACATAATGTTATAGACGGGGTTAGTTTGTTTCCAGTTTGTGATTTTTCTTTATGGCCTCATAATTTGATGATAGCAGGTCACATTTACTTATATTCACATTTTTATTTTCACATGTCATACATAAACATGACTGCATGATTGCAGTGCACTTTTAGTCTCTTCATGTAGGTATTACCTCAGGAGGGTCAGAGCATTTTCTTTGAATATTTGTTGGTCTGCAAGACCCACTGAGGTTTAGTGATTGTGCACAGGCCTATTGCAGCCAATTGTTTGCAAACCAAACTATGAACTGTGCAGCTAATTACTCGAAGCAAAGCTTTTCAGTCAGACATAAACGTCAGTTTGCTGTTTTACGAGATCTTATCTCCCTTCCTGGAGTCTCAGTTGCCCAACAGCTGCTCCCAGCCAACAAGCATCCCAGCACGTAACAAATAACCACCCCCACAAGGCCACAATGTGGAGTTTTTACACTTTATTTTTTCATACTAACAAGATAAAAATGTGTTCATTAGTGACCTTTACAGATGCTTGTAGGAGCAATATGTTATTGTTTAGCACAACCTGACAAACAGTTTTCCACTCATTTGTAGGCTTTGACTGCTGGTGTTTGCATCATATCTGATATACAAATGCTAGAGTGGTGTCAAACATTTTATCTACCTCTCATGAGCAAACCATACAGACTTCATATAAACGATGCTCGTAGCCACCGTCATCATTTGTTTGTTTTCTTAGTGGTTTATTTAAAACCAATCCTTATGCTAACATACATAAAGAGGTACACACAAACAGGAGTAAAAGCCTACTGGAGATCTGGTGACCAATGGGGATTAATAATATTTAGTGCAAAAGGCTGAAGTGGCTCCCCCTGAAAATGAATCTGATGTGTTACTGCCTTTAAGCTGCATTGTTTTTACTGGCTCTTATTCACAGACATTATAAAAATGCTTTGAAACCAGATGTGACGAGAGAGGAGCGTGTCTGATTGTGAAACGGCATGCTTACCAATTAGCTAATGGCTTCACAGTCACAGTTCGTGTACCAAGGAGCATATCCAGATAATCTGGAACCTAGTATGACCAAGATTTACAAAATGGACTTAGATTTTGGCCCAGTGCGACCCAGAATGTGCAACTGAACCCGTAAACTCATGAGGAAAATGCTTACAGAGGTCAGGGTGGGTTGTTTTCCCATGGACCAGAAGTGCTTTGCAACCACAGCTATCGCTCCCAGGTGGCCGTTGAAAAGAATGCAATGTGAAGGCACTTGGTTGACTTTAAGAACCAGAAGCTACAGCATGTCCATCTTTTGTTCTCTCACCCCAACCAGTTGCAGCAGATGGCCACCCCTCCCTGAGCCTGGTTCTGCCGGAGGTTTCTTCCTGTTAAAAGGGAGTTTTTCCTTCCCATTTGGCCAAAGTACTTGCTCATAGTGTTGTTGGGTTTTTCTCTGTATGTATTAATGTAGGGTACCTACCTTACAATATAAAGCACCTTGAGGTGACTGTTGTTGTGATTTAGTGCTGTATAAATAAAATTAAATCGAATTGTATAGAGCATGTTGTACAGAGGTCTCTGGGGCAGGGGTCCCCAATCCCAGTCCTCGAGGGCTGGTGTCCCTGCAGGTTTTAGCTCTCACCCCGGGTCAACCCACTTGAATCACATGATTAGTTCATTACCAGGCCTATGGAGAACTACAAGACATGGTGAGAAGGTAATTTATTCATTTAAATCAGCTGTGATGGATCAAGGACATATCATCAACCTGCAGGGACACCAGCCCTCGAGGACTGGGATTGGGGACCCCTGCTCTAGGGTAAACAACCCACTGCCCTCTCAGTCTGTGGCTTATGTTAGCATGAGCTCTAGTTTATAGAAAATTTTTTCATATTAAATGGAAAATTTGGTCAATTTTGTAAGTTATGGTCATTCCAATATTTAGAAATGAGGATTATCCAGAATATTCTCATTGGCTAACAACTTATCAATCACAAGGTTGGTCGGTTGCATCCATGTTTTATACTATCTGTGATACCTACTGGCTTTTTAAGCCAGCCTCCTCAAGGATTTATTGTTTTTGGCATCTCACTTTGGTTGCTGCTTGCTCTGAGCGCTATGCTAAGCTAACAGGCTGATTTCTATTTTATGCAGACTCACATCTATTTTAGATGTGAGTCTGGCAGTGAATACCTCATTCCTTTTAATATACTTTAATATACTAAGAACTTTTAATATTATTGAGAATTATAAAAGGTGGCTTTGTAATCGTTATTATTATTATTATTATTATTCAATAAAGAGCTATGTGAGTAAAAAGTCAAAGAAGATAAACATAATACTTTTATGACGAGACCAAGGTGGATTACGAATTTTCCCAAGAGGCCACATGAGAAACTAAAGGGCCTCAACAATAAACTGAACATTTTTTTGCCCAATATTGATTTTATGTCTTTAAGCTTAGTGGTCTGGCTCCCCAAAAATGAAGGCATATTGTAATAACCTTGAAAAGTAAACTGCGAACTCTCTCTACAGATGTATTGTACCAAGTAATGTTCTGCATTTAAAGGTCATAAAGTGTTCGAGAGCCCCCCTCTGTCTGTGGTGTAACATTAAAACTTTGATTGCTCTTAAAAGTCTGTTTTGTGACTTAAAACTCACCCTCCCTGATTAGTAGCTTCAAGCCTGCATGCCTGGGGCAAATAATTAACCTCCAATTCTGCAATTATTCCCAGCAGGCAAAAGAAGCATTGAAAGACTGAGAGGACGTGAGCTGGAAGTGCGTCATGCTTAATTTTCAAATGCGCCGACTGTTTTTAGTCACCAGTCACACACTGGCAGCAATCTCCAGCACTTTGGATAACCTGTTGATTCTGAAAATGGTTTCATTTTCTCTTTACGTCAAAAAGCAGCCGGATCTAAACCACCATCTTTCCAAACTAAATAGAGCTTCATCGACATGCAGTAATGTTATGTTATAGTGGGTAAAGAAACCCAGCAGGGCTTCAATGATTGTACTGATTTAAAACAAGGAAATGAAAGTGTGAAAGCCCATCTGTCTTTGTGTCTCTGACACTATAACTCTCAAAGTATGTGGTTTTCATTCCTTATGCTTGATGATAAGAAGTTTAAATTGTGTGTTTTTTAACTTTAAAAAAACAGGTTCATTTTCCACCTAAAAAATATTGTTATAGCTGCCTTAGAAGGCTTTTCCACACTCAAGAGGTCATTTTATCCAGTTGGAGTTTTTGGAAGTCAACGTGTAAGCATATACATGGATACAGCCTGGTGTTAATGACAGAAAGAGACCAGCGTCATCACGGGATACTGCCTCTGCCTGCTGGTGATGACAGATCAGATGAGGCTGTGATGTGCAGAGGACAGTCGGGGACAGTGTGACAGTGGTTTTCCATCTGCTCTGATATTGGTTGTGCAGTGACTAGTTTGGCCTTTTAGAGTGATGGTGTTGATGGTCATTTTGATGTGAGGGTCACCTTGTTAGTTTTCAAAAAAAAGAAAAGAAAAAAAAAGTCTTTTACAAGACAGGAAATAATGGTGCAGTGACAAAAAAGATACATCACAGTGTTAGAGGTGTGTTGCTTTTTAAGCGTGATGTGCTCCTTGATAATGACAGGTGAGAATGCAGGAAGGAAGCAGCACACTTTCAGCAAATAAACACAATTTCTCTTTGACCAGGCTCACTGATGGAAAAAAACACTGCTGATGAGAAAATAAAAGCTTTGGAGGAAAAAAATAAATGTCAACGATATTTATAAAATTTGAATACGGCATGTTCCTTTGTCCTTGTTTTGCAGCTGGTCGTTTTAAATCATATATTCAGACATGACTTTCATGTCATTTTCTTCTTGTTTGGGTCTTTTTGCAGTTGGTTTTATCCATCTATCCAACTATCCATCTACACACTACACACTAAAAGCTTTCAAACCTCAAGCTTTACAAAAATGAAAATTAAATACAGTAAAAAAGGATTTAGAAAAGCTACTTTTTGGTGTCAGCTTTAATTATTGCCAATAATTAATTCCAATTAATCCAAGACAGAGCATTAAGTTACACCTTGTTACACCTTGAATTACTGACATTACTTGCTGAAGGTCAATTTGACGCTCCTACAGTCTGTGTGTGTCTAGGAGGAGCAGATAGTGGCACAGCTGGCCTACCCGTGCCAATACTCCCTCCCCGTGGTTTAGAGAGTCATTACACTTTAACGCAGAGCAGTGAGTAAAATTAGGTTTATGCACAGAAATAAGAAGTTTTCAATTAAAAAAAAAGGCACACGCCAGTGTTTCTGCTACTGTGACTATAAGATGTCTTCTATTTAAATTGAATACAGACAAAAACAAAATCTAGTATCAGATTAAGCAGTAGAATAGAAACATCTTCAAACATGTTTTGGAGCACAAGAAGAACTTTACAAAATAAGAATAATAATGATAATAAAAAAGGAATCAAACTAAATCTTACATTGTCCCTTTTCTATTTATAATTAAGAGAATTTGACGTGTTTGAGAAGCAAAAAATAATAATAAAAATAAGTGTCACATAGTACTTTACTACTTTAACATTACACACCAATAGCAGTGTCTGAAAAGCCTCAAAGCATCTCTGCAGAAGAAGCCGATACATTTATCCTTTCACTGCATGATGCCTACATTTCCCACGGTGCAACTTGACAAACAGATAATCAGCTGTCCTCACAGTTTTTAATGTAACCTTAAAATGCAAGCCCTTAGCCTCACCACCACCGTCACAAGCGATAATTTAGCTGAAATAACCTGAAGTTTGAAATGTTAAACTGGAGTCATTTCCTAATTTAAACAAAGTGAAATGTAGAATGAAGCAACACCAGATGAGCTGTGTCGTAAACTTACTTAGAGAGAAAAGTATAACAATCTTAAAGCTTTAATCACTAAAATGACACTGTTAAAGCATATTTTGTTCAAGAAGCTTAAGCTTAACAAGTAAGTGAGTAAAACAGGGAGCTAAATTTATAATTTATCATCACTTTCTGTCTGCAGGTACCTGTTTGAAGGTTTCTCGCTAGAAATACAGTAAATTAATTAAACGTGTAACAGAAAAGCAAAATAAAACAGAGGCTGTGAGGCACTGCATTTTATGTATGGCTCAAGTCTTTAATAGTAGGAATAAAATGCAAAGAATATAAATAT
This sequence comes from Hemichromis elongatus, assembly GCA_015108515.1. NCBI lineage: Eukaryota > Metazoa > Chordata > Actinopteri > Cichliformes > Cichlidae > Hemichromis > Hemichromis elongatus. Next base: position 11,433 of record VUQR01030682.1, read on the forward strand.
TGAACTGTTCTCTTCGAAATAAGATTGTAGGCCTGCTTTCCACCATTGAAAGATTAAATGTAAATATCAGACCAAACAAATTGACAGTGAAGCGAACAAATTCATTGCGCACACGTCAGAGAAGAGAGTTGAAAAGTTCCAGAAAGATGACGGTAAAGTCCCTGATACAGCATTTAAAGCTGCAAGGTGAATAAACTCAGATTACATGCTGATTACCGCTTGACTTTGAAGGCCAGCTGTCCTGCCCCTCATGTGTGGTGATGTAGGAGAGAAGGTCAATCACCGTCATGACGGCAAATAAAATCTGCCTCTGGAGGGCCGACGACCCATCGACCTCATCGGCACAGAGACGCAAACTGCTGTTAAACACAGATCTGCAAATCTCATAAACCCGTATTGTATCAGATATTTAAACTGAGACACACTATTACACTAATAATACAATATTTAAAGAGAAAGATGTTAGATCATTTAGAATATGATGGCAGCATCACAAAATGAAAAATACAACAAAATAAAGCTACACAGTCAAACACAGCAGTGTCCCAACTTCAAAGCACAAGTGGAGGAAGGTTAAACAAGCGTGTAAAAATGTTCATTATGTCATCAAAGGTCGCCATGAAGAGGTCGGCGCTCTCTGACTGACCTGTTTGAAGTCCTTGAGCATCACCGTGCTAACAGCAGCTGAAAGTTCAACCTTCCCCGCCAACAGAGAGGACAGAATGGTTTCCAGAGTCACCATCCCCACGATGGCCCTGTGGAAATACTTAAAACTCCCATCAGACTCAGGTGATGAGAAGACAAACCAATCATCTCTCTGTCTGCTTATGCCAACTAAAATGTCAAGATTTTTAAAAAAAAATGCATAATCAAACTGAATGATGAATTTATATAGTTTTCAACTAGAGTTTATCTTGAGATGAGATCCAGCTTATATGGCTACACACTCAAATAAAGATACCTCGCATGGGGATTTACACAGGAGGGACAGGGGTGTAATTTATGTGTATATACTTCCAGCTGCCTACACACATCTTTTAACTACAACACACATTTAGCAAGCTGAATCAATTGACCAGAGGCAATGAGTAGTCAAGTCCACTAGAGGGCAGTCATCCTGGCACAAGTTGAGGACAGGACCCCAGGAAACCAAGAGCTGTCAAGTACCCACATTCACAGGGAGGCAGGAACTTGTCCCATGTCTCACAGGGACCAAGGCTCATGATGCCCAAGGCCTGGTATTCATAAGACTGGTGCCTGATCCAGTGAGTTCTCCTTTAGGATCTGAATGGTTTTCAGTCAGGACACAAAATGTGTGACAGTGAGGGGGGCATAAGTATTGGTAAGAAAAAGCCAAAAAAAAGGTATACTGGGGACAAACTGAGCCATTTCCTCTATACCTGGTCCTTTTTGTGACATTTTTGTTTGGTGCTGTGTGATTATTCTAATGTGAAATATGTGCCTTGGCTCCAACAGCTTGGGAAACACTGGCCTAAACTGTGTACTGAAGTGCTGAATTTCTCTAACTGTAGTAAAAGGAGTGGTGTGCAGTAACATTTACAGCAAGTTATGCTTTGAACCCCCACCTCCGTACACATTAACAAAAATATCTTCCTCCACTATTTAAAAATTCAAGATAAATTGAATCAGATTCAAACATGCCATTTGTGCTCCCTGTCTGCAGAAAGACACGGGCCACTCGCTTGTGTGCTGGTATTTTTCGAAAACTTATTTCCAGTATTTGCCATAAAAATGATAGAACATGTCAAACGCATGATATCGTTTTGATTCAGAAACAACACTCATATTAGCAAATAATTTTTTGGAATAGTCACTGTTATATTTCTTTTATTTATCTAGATAAAAATTGTTATCAACACTACAAATGTTTTTTATTAAAAATGATGTGACCAGGAGGAAAGCTGAAATCTTTTTTTTTTTTAAATCCCATTTCTGTAAACACACTGAGAGACCAAAAAGAACTAGACTGATTATGCTGTAGTTGCAATAAGGCATAAAAGACGAGTCGTAAAAATCTTGCCAAACATGTCATTTCTTTATTTTCTATATAACCACATCATAAACCCTGTTCACTACAGTCTAATTACAAAGTAAGTAAATATTAGACATAAAAAGGCACACAGCAACAGCACAAATGATTTTTTGGCTTTTTTGGCACAACACCAACAACATCTGATATCTCCTGTTGGTGCCGTTTCTGCATCATCATAATAATATTGGTCTCTGATCAACATTGTAACTGACCAATAACATTGTTATGATGTCATGCTTTGCATTGTGAGGGACACAGAAGAAACAAAATATGCCTCATAATAATTATTATGTTAACATAATTGTATCTATATTAATTTATACAATATAATAATAATAATAATAATAATAATAATAATAATAATAATAATAATAATAAAGTCTTTTATCAACGTGGGTTTGCTTTTAGTGAAATTCAGGTTAGTCATGTAGGTTTGCTAGTTTTTAAAGGTATTAGCTAACGTCTTGGCTAATGATAAGTGACTTACAGGGTGCAAATGCAGGATATTGATAATAACATGTACAGAAAAAACAAAACAGAGGCACCCCACTAAAAAGGCATTACATGTGGCTAGAGGCCTTTAAGAGCATGAATAAAATGCAAAGAATACAAATATTTTACTGTATTGCCAGAGAAACGAGTCATAAAGTTCCAGAAAGATGACGGTAAAGATCCTCCAAAAGAAAAAGAAAAAAACAGTAACAAAGTTGCTCTTTAACTGGAAAAGTTTCACTCATACAGCTACAAGGTGAATAAAGTGTTAAACAAAACAACAACAACAACAACAATAGTTATGAATAGTCTTTTACAACTTCTCTGTGCTCGCTGGAGCTCTGTATTTTATTATTTCAATGACACTGCAGTCGTGCCCCTTGTGTGTAGTGATGTAGGAGAGAAGGTCAACCGCCGTCACGACGGCAAATAAAATCTGCCTCTGGAGGGCCGACCCATCGACCCCGTCTGCACAGAGACACAAAACTGCTGTTAAACACAGAAGACTATTGTGGGTTCTTCACTGCATGGGCTCATGAACACGGTTCACCGTGCCATCCACAAATACACGTTAAAACTCAATGATTGAAAGAGGGAGCCATATGTGAACATGTTCCATGAAAATGCAAATGTGTGATCTTTGGGTTTCGGCCAAAACATAACCAAACCAAAATGAGCTTTGTGAACAACATTTATCAACCACACAATAAACAGCGCATTATAAAAATGATCTGCACATAAATTTACTGTATGAACACAATTTAGGAAATGAATTTTCTCACATTGTGTTTGATTGTGAACCACCAGAGCAAAGTTATCAGTTTTGAGGATACAGGAAAGCTTCCCCAGGTCGTCTGTCAGGTGCACCTGAAAACACAAGTGGAGGAAGCGTGTAAAAATGTCATCAACGGTTGCCATGAAGAGGTCTGCGCTCTCTGGCTGACCTGTTTGAAGTCCTTGAGCATCACCGTGCTAACAGCAGCTGAAAGTTCAACCTTTCCCGCCAACAGAGAGGACAGAATGGTTTCCAGAGTCACCATCCCCACGATGGCCCTGTGGAAATACACAAAACCCACAAACTCCCATCAGACTCAGGTGATGAGAAGACAAATCTATCGTCTCTCTGTCTGCTTATGCCAACAAAATGTCAAAAAAGGTTTGTGCTGAAATAAAGACTAATACAATTAGACAAAACAAAGGTCATCGACAAAATAGGAGAATGTCTTCCTGCCACTCTGACCTCGTCCCTAAATTCAGTTTCCACCATCAAATCAAGAACAGTGCCACGTTTCAGTATGAAATCATGAGATCAACGTACGACCTGTGAAACATCTGCTGAGCATTTGGCTGCTCTGCACAAGCAAAGATGATGATACAGAGGATGAGATCTGTTTCTCTGAAATTTCCATGGAGACCACTGTTTGTGTTTATGCTGGAAGGTCCTGTCCTCTTCATATCCAAACAGAGGGTTCATAATACTAACCTGATACAGAAAAGAAGAGACATACCCTGACTCAGTGACAACTGGTGCTTGATCCAGTGAGTTCTCCTTTAGGATCTCAATGGTTTTCAAACAGGACACAGAATGTGTGACAGTGAGGGGGGCAGACAGGTGTAAACTCTGGACAGGCCGGTTCCACCACCTTCAAGACAGAAAAATGGAGGTTTTAACACCCACCTGCCCTGTTATACCCCTCTGAGGGGTATAAGCTATAGTTGATTTGCAGATTTTTGTTGTTTTTACCAGGGTCTTGGGTCCATTTGAGCATCCAAGCAGAGAAAGCCTTTCTCACACATCCACTGATCCCTCAGGAACTTTGACCTGCAGGTAAATATGGTGAATAGAAACAGTCAGGTCTTAGATCCACCTAAAACATATCTGATTCTAGACAATCTGCTATTTATCAGATTCAAAATTCTTTATTTGTCACATGCATAGTTATACAGGTACAACACACAGTGAAATGTAATCTGAACACGCTCCTCGACTGTACACACACACACACACAAAATCTGGATATTTACAAAATAGTATTATTACAAAATAATATTACAAAATAGACAATCACGACATAGGAGGGTGTGTGTGTGTGGGGGGGGGGTAGAGAGTCCTGTCTCAGTCACTTATGCTGTGAGCGTGTGTGGGGGGGAGGGGGCATTTTATAGTTGAGAGCGCGGATGGCTTGGGGATAGAAGCTCCTCTTGCGTCTCTCTGTCCTTGCTCGGATGGTGCGGAACCTTCTGCCGTATTGCAGAAGTGTGAAGTGCTTATTTCCAGGATGAGACGGGTCCTTCAGTATCTACGCTGCTCTAGTCCAGCATCTCCTGGTGTAGGTGTCCTGAAGGGGGGGGGGGAGCAATCCTGCAGCAGTGTTCTGCTGTGCGGATCACTCTCTGGAGAGATTTTTGGTCCTTAACACAGCTGTTTCCATACCAGGATGTGATATTCTGTGTGAGGATGCTCTCCACAGCACCTGCATAGAAAGTCCTGAGGATCGCTGGTGAGACCCTGAACTTCCTCAGTTGTCGGAGGTGATACAGGCGCTGCCTTGCCTTGCCTGGACTGTGCCTGAATGTGGGCAGACCACGTCAGGTCTGAGGAGATGTGGACACCGAGATACTTAAAGGACTGCACCCTCTCCACTGGAGCTCCATTGATGATAATGGGCTTGTAGTCTCTGTGCTGACTCCTTCTGAAGTCCACCACCAGCTCCTTGGTCTTGCCAACATTCAGCTGGAGATGGTTATCTTGGCACCATGATGCCAGATTCTTC
>VUQR01030683.1:0-19811 GCA_015108515.1 Hemichromis elongatus
GATGTACCGCCGGTGTGCCGGCATCCCGTGACACACCACCCCGCCTACTTGTGCTGAAAAGGAAGCAGACCCAAAACATCACACCCAATAACCCCCACCAACTCCTAATAACCCCAGGACCGGAGGCGCTATACTGCGCTGGTGAAGATAATTCAAACACCTCTCTCCGCAACGCTGAATTAAAACAGAGGCTGCCGCGCTACAACAGGGCTGGCAAACTGTATTACCATAAACGGCGTTTATAGTAATATAGACATTGTAGACATTGTAGGGGGATCAGAGATCAAGTGAGAGCCTAACTGTCATGGGAGCCGTTCACTTGCCAATTTAACTGTAGCAATGCGCCAGGATTTACTGCTGCTTTCTGCCAAACGCAGGGGAGGAATCAACCAGGAGAACACCGGCTTAACTTTATACAGCCTGACGCCACCCTGCAATCAATATGCAGGTGTGTTCCCAATTAGCCTAGTTGCACAGCTGAGAGAACAAGCGCAGGAGAGAGAAAGAAATAGAGAGAGGTAAAGTGAGCGGGGGGAGAGAGAGCGCAAGAGAAAGGCGAGTAGCCGATCCGGCTACACAATGATGAGGATGTACACACCCTGGACAGGGAGGAACGCTGGTTTGAGCAGGGAGTCAAGGAGGGAAAAGGGAAAGATAATCTCTGAGCCGAGGAGGAGGTCCAAGGGTTCACCTTTCACTGTCTTACAATGCTGTGATTGCAGCCATTCCCCAACTCTCTGTGAATGGTACTCATGGCCATTAATCAGTAGTTGTTGATCATGACAATTTGCATATCAGTGATCAAGGAACTTACCTCACAGCCCATTATTTGTCAGTGGTGCTAGTTTCAGTCAGTTACAATGTACTGTTTATAAGGCTGGGAAACCTGCAGTCAGCTGAGACTGAAGAAGTCACTTGGATGATTGATGAAAAGTTTCTCCCACTGAAAACGGTACGTCCAGATGAACAGAATCAAGCTTTTGGGATATATGTGTTTGTAATTGCGCGTATGTGCCACTCTTGTCTCCTCCTTTGGGTTTGCTGAGTTTGGGATCAGTGTGAAGCTCCACAGCGGCAGTGATGTTCAGAGCTGTTAAGAGGCCAGAGGTGAGGACAGCTCTGAGCTCGTTAACGTGCAGTAACGTCCTTTTTGCTCACTTTCTGCACAGCATCGAGGTCCATATTAAACTTGTTTGATTTTACATCCATTACCTCCACATCCACAAGTCCCACAGATTCAGAGTGAGCTGATTACTTTAATATTATACTTTCCAAAGAAAAAACAGCTGTAGGCAATATGATCCTTCAAAGTCATGAGAAACAGACTGTCAGGGTACCAATGGTGGTTCCTGCTTCTCTTTTTCACAGACATCACTCTGCTGGAGTTATTCAGACTGATGAGACCAGATTTAGTCTTAACGCCATGACTCCTGCAGCAGGTCTGAAACTGATCTGGATGCATTTTTAACGGTTGTTTTTCAGCCCTGAAACGTTCGTGTGGAGATCTGCTGAACTTGTGATGATATGAAGGATCACAGATGCTTAACAAATAATTAAATATCAGGGAATTGAAACTCACACAGACACACTGAGGGTGATGATAGAAACAAGGCACAGGTTCACACAGACACAACATACACCAAAACAAAAAAGTAACTAATACAAAGCTTAGTGACACACCTAGTAAGGGAAACACTGGGGACGGTTGAAAACTCAAAAACTAAAGGAATGAAAACTACAGACAAGCAATAAATAATAAACCATGACACCCTGACATTAAAAAGCACCAAATCTGCACCTAAGCTGTGTACTTTTAAGATTAGCATGGCTTCAAAAACATACTAACGGTATTACACATGACAAGTCAGCTGACCGTGAACGGGTCACGTGGGAACTTTTCTCTGATTAGATCCAACCTTCCATAAAAAGAAGTCTTCATTTTATTCCACATGTTTGTGAAACACTGCTGGAGGATCGGAGGAGGACGAAAGGAAACAAGCTCAGCTGGCCTCAGATCAGCTCTGCACCCCCTGCTGTCATGATCTCAGCAAGCCCACCAGCAGAGACGCTGATGACACAGCGATGTTTAACTCGAGGGGGGAAAAACAGATCTGTCATTTTAAAACAGATGTTCAGAAAAACACAGAGCAGAGTCAGCTGAGGGAGCGCTTGTTCTCTGATCGCGGCGCTTCTGTCCATCATGACAGGCAGAAACGATTCATCCAGCAGCCACGACTTAATCGTTTATCTGCAATCTATAACACAAATGAACATTCCTGCAGAAACCGCCGCTTCTCCCAGTTTTCTGGAAGTAAATTAGAGGATTACATGAGGAAATAGGATTATGGTGTTAGTTCACATGCAAAATTTCTCCACCGACGAACAATTGGTGAGCAGGATGACTGTTACTCGGAGCAGGAAGACAAAAAGAGGGAAACCGCATCCATCGAGGGAAGCCGAAGAGGAAGGGTTTTTAAGACTGAAGGAAAAACAAGAGGAAGAGGATCAAAAGTCTGACAGTTTGTGCAAAAACAGTCTAGATGTGATAAGATGTCAGTTCTAAACTGCAGTCTGTTTTTAAATTCAGTTTTATTTATTACTGTAAAGACCCTACAGTAATAAAAATCAGATTACCCTCTATGAACAAACAGTCAGCAACAGTGGGGAGGAAAACCTCCCCTTTAACAGAAGAATGTTTGCTCCTTCCTGTTTCTGCTGTGGTCCTTGTTTCTGGTTCTGATCTTAGGTCTTGTCTTTCTTTCCTTCCACCAGTTTTCCATCTGTCTGCCTCTCTGACTTGAATCCTTTTACCTTCCTTCTTTGTTCATTTCCTGCCATCCTCAACGTCTGATTCGCTTTACCTGTACCTCCTTATCCCTCTCTTTGTTGTGTTTGTGGGATCTCAGTGATCAGCAGCATCCATCATGTTCCTGAGTTTTCATGTTATCATATATTTCTCAGGTTCACCTGCCTCACTGTGCACTGTGTTCCTCTCAATTCACACCTTTTCAACTGCTGTTTGTTTGAACTGAGTTCCACTTTACTGCCTGTGTGAAACGTCTACCTTTTCTTCTTTTCTGAAAGTATGAAAGTCCCAGAAAACCTGACAAGTGAGCTCAGAAATTTACTCCTATCCAGCGACTCTTCAGACTGAAGAGGCTGAGTGAATGGAGGTCAGACTGCTTCGTTCAGTTAGAGCATGTCAGCAGGACACTGATCAGAGCTGGCAGTGTGAACAATAAAACTTAATTCATGTCTTCTCCTGTAAATAAATAAAAGCAGAAGTCAGGTGGGACCACCCCTGACAGCCATTCATCACTCCGCATCTTTCTGCTCATCAAACCATCACTCTGCCTTTCACAGGCTGACATCCGGCCGTAAATTCCACAAAACTCCACCTGAAACCATGAATCTGACCTGGAAACTTCAGACCAGCTGCTTTTAGCGTCTCTGTCAGAAGCCTGAGATTTGTAGTTTTTCAGTTTCAGCCCTGCTGACTGATTCAGTCCAATGTTTTTACTTTTGTCACAGCGAATCTAAAGCTCATGTTTCTGGCCTTCAATAACTGGGAAAAACCAAGCGCAAAGCTTCATAAGCATTCCTCTGTAGGAAGAGGCCAATCTGATTCCGAGTGCAATAAATGGGCTCTAGATAGGGTGATTTAACCTGAGGGTGGGAGGTCATGCTAAGGTTTCTGCCCCCTTTCATCGAGATCTTTAGTTTCCAGCCCAATGGCAGGGACTGGGTCTGGCTGCTGTGGCTCTATTATGATGACACTGCTGTTTTACATAATGGAGGTTTTTGACTTTCTGTTTTTGACTTTTTGACTTGTTTTTTAAGGCCCGGACAAAGAATTGACAAACTTAATGACGTAGTTTCTGCAGGGTGGTGAACCTTACATTTATGTAGGAATATAACCAGACTACAAGCAGCTGAGTTGAGTCCCCTGTTGCTACTTAGAGTGATTGAAGTGTCAGGTTACCTCCGACCAGGCGATCTCTGCGATCATCTGTGGTTGAAACCTTGGCGATAAGGGTGCGGCACGCTCAGCCTCAGATGGTTGCTGCAAGAACTTGAAATCGATCTGTGAAAACATTACATATTTTCCCCGCTGCCCAGAGCCTGCATCCTCTCCTCACTCCACTGTGACTGTAGCTTTTCTGGTTTGGGTTCAATGATGTGTTACACAGCTGTTAGAGTCCTTTAACTTATAAACCTCATAATGTTTCACCTTTAAAGTGTTTTAATGGGATGTTATCAGGGTAACTAGATTAATGGTTAATGGATTCTCTACAGACTTTAATGGGTTTTAAAACATGTAAATCCCTTAAAGTGACCAAATACGATAGGATAGAAAACATTTATATAACAATATTAATCTGCAAATGTAAAGGTGTCAGAGTTTGGAACCTTGGCCTCATTTTCTGATTCCTCCTCTGCCACCTTGCCTTATCCCTCCTCGTGTCACTTCCTTACCACCTGTGCTAGTGTCTCTGGTGGGCGGGGCTAAGATGTGAGGAGAGAATTCTTTATTTCCCACCTTTGGATAAACCTTTTAATCTCCCCTGCAGGATTTTTATCTTTTAATTATGAAAGCTCATTTATGGTGCCGTTTTTGGTGTCCAGGATTTGAAGGTCATGCACTGCTTCAAATCTCTGGCATTAATGGAAATATTTTGTTTTTTGATTGCCGTTACAGTGTTTGATGCTTTTAGGTCGATGAATTTACGCAACTTCAAAAGATTCACGGTGCTCCTGTCCTGCTTTAATGTGTCAGCCCTTCTGAGCACAAAGGATTATAAAAAAAAACGTTTGGCGCCCACAGAGTCCTCATCAGAGTGGTGACATCAGCATGGACCTCGGCCGACTTCTGGTGTTTGAATGGGAGCAAATCTCTGCGGGAGGTACAACAAATGCTGGAGCACCAAAGAAACCAGCACAACTCCCCAAAGTGTCCCCCATGTTCAGCTGTCCGCATACTCCTGGACATGCAACCTTTCAATGATTGAAGTAAATCTCAGAAGCAGACAGCAGCAGCTTTCTTGGCTGGTTTTATTTTGGTAAAACTAGTATGAATAAATAAGGCTTTTATTGTGAAAATTACCACTGTTTATATAAGTATTGAATGATTAGATGTTGATTAGTGTCTCTTTACAGGTTCTTCACTGACTCTTAAACTTTGACCTTTCCCAATCAGTCTAATTTGTTTTTTTAACAGGTGTGTTTAATCAGTTGTTTGTGGTCATGTGACCAACACAGAGTCTCTTTGAGGCCAGTTTCTGTGTTATTTTTGGCCCTCTGAGTGTATTTGTGTGTCTCAGTTTTGAGCTAGTTGATGTTTAATCATCCTCTGAAGTTTAAATCTATTTTAAGAGACCGAGCTGCGCCCAGTTTCTGTTTCCCAAAGCCAGCACAGAAGGAGAGACGAAAACAGAAGGTTTGTTTTAGCCAGCGTATGCTTCAACTGCTGGGACTTTTCAGATATCACCAACAAGCTCAGAGGATGATATGGGATACCAGATAAAGAAATTGATTATCAGGTTTTTGGTGTTTATTTTCTTAGTGCTGAGACACCTTCAGGCAACGTTCTTCAGACTGCTCAGGAGTTTGTGCAAATGGTTTCCATTGTTCATGATGGTGATAATGAGCCATCACAGACCCAGTCCAATAGAATGCCTCAGAAAGCTTAGTGCTGTGGGCAGGGAGGATTTTTACATCTGTATATTTAACTGTTATGGTTAACCTGAATTCAATCAAACATGACCAGATGTCTTTTAAAAACAACATTTGATAATAATAATAATAATAATAATAATAATAATAATAATAATTAATACAAACTTAAATCAGAAAAAGAAAAGGCAAATAACATAGAAAGTAGTGATTTCTCAATTTACTTTGACTTGTATTTCATTGCAGACAACATGAACACAAAATATTTAATGTTTTTTCTGGCTCTACTTCATTTCATTTGTAAATATGAAATGATATATATTTGTAAATCTAATTGGGTAAATAATGATGTGATTTGAAACAGGTGATGTCAACAGGTATTGTATTTTTGATTTGGCACAAAAGCAGTCTAGTCCTTTAGGAGCAAAAATGGGCCGGGGATTACCAGTTTGTCAACAAATACATTAAAAAATTATTGAAATGTGTAAAAACAATGTTCCTCAAAGAAAGATGGGAATAGATTTGAATATTTCACCTTCAACAGTACATAACATAATTAAAAGATTTAAGGTGATTCCGATGTTAAACATTAGTTCCACGTGACTTTTCTGCCAGGTAACTTGCGCCCCACCTGTCCGAACTCTGCGGGCCACACACTTTGAGGACCACTGGGTTAGTGGATACTGGCAACCATCTTGGAAGAGAGCAATACAACTTGTTATAAGGCCTCCATTAAAAAAATTGTGTATTTGATACTAGAATATAATACTAGTATGTAATACGAAGAGAACATGTAGTATTTAAGTGACCAAATAGTATTGGGGTAAAAATTACTGAATAGTTTTGGATTAAAGTGAGAAAATAAGGAAGGATTAAAATATTCCAAGAACTAAAGTTACTTCATCAAAACATGTTTCATTCACATTTTATCAACACAAAATGCACAGGTTTATTAAATATGAATGTGTATAACGTGTGTTAATTTAACTCAGTTTTTTAAGTTGCTGCCAAAGCAAAACATCAACAAAGCAACAACAACAACCAATGTCCACTATTGAAATAATAATAATAATAATAATAATAATAATAATAATAATAATAATAATTGTATCCTTTATAATAACTGCACTAGTCACAGTTCAAATGATCCTCCTTTGTCTGACACTAGGTTCCTCAGTTCATTACATATGAAATGAGCCTGTTAATGCCCTACCCCATTAGGACAACTTTCTTATGATTGGTTCAACAGCAGGTAGGTGGGACCAGAACTATTGGAAGAGTCCTATGTTTTCTTTCTCTCCAGTAGATGTTCTTTTTTTTAAAGCAGTTGTTTGTCATGGAGTTTTGCAATTGTTAGAAAGCTAGCAGCTTATGCTAGCTGTGCTACAGAGATACAGCAGCAGAAAGTTTGATATGCATTCTTAAAAGGTAAGAAGATAAAAAAAAAGAGTAGAAAAAACTGTGTCTGACCTCTTAATTAGAAACGTGAATAATTTGAATATTAGCATCCAACAATGAAAGAGTAGAAGTAGAGCAGGTGTCCTTGAATTGTAACCTGACATATTTATGATGTGCCTGGATTGTAAGGCTTTGGGCCCTGAAGGAATCTGCTTAGAGAGGATCATTTTGACTTGTTTTCAGATTGTAGACAGCAACACAGGAGAAGGGAGGTCAATAGTCAAGAAAGTTCAGTCTTCTGTTATATTCAGGATATTATTACGAATGACTCAAAACTGGAGATGAGTTTAGCCTTATTAAACTATAGTTTAATGATCTTCCTCTGAATGTGTTCAAAATGATGCAGACTCACCACTAAACATAAGCCTCCAGGTTTTCTTCTGCTACCGTCGCTCTTTTTCTCAGTGAGGTGTCTAAAGCTAGACATCCTCACTGAGATTTAATGAATGTGGAGGGTCATCATGTTTTTCTCCCTACTGCTCAGCTGTAACAGGATTTCCAGCTGCCATGACGAGAGAGATATTAATGATCTGTGATTAATTACGCCTTTTCGCTAACGGAGCAGATGAAGGCGAGGAGGAGGAGGGAGTTGCGGCGCAGAGTCGTGTTTAATAGAAAGAATTTGATTAAAAGATTGATGAGACGTGCTGTGGGTTCAGCCTCCACATCTTGTTATCCCAGCCTCTGGTTGCAGGCTGCGATCAAAGCAGGAACTTTGTGTGTTTTAGGAGTTTTGTCACATCGTTTGTTTTTTGGCTCCACTCCGACCTCACGCTCTTGACTCCCATTAACTAATGTTTGTGGGCTGTTTGGGGATCAATCGGCTTCTCGTTATGAATTCATGAAGTCATTTTGCTGCTGCATGTTGAACATCACCTGTGACACCGGCACTCATTACACAATTCGAGCGTTCTCCTCTAATGGCTCTGCAGCATCAGCCTCTGAATTAATCTGCCTCAAAGTTTCTCCTCACATGCAGACCTGAGTGGATTTCATCAGTTTAGCTGAAGTTTGGGCCTGTGTAACAATCACTGTGATATAGGGGCACAGAACCGTGTGTTGATTTTTTCAAAGTCTCTGCTGTAAAGCAGAATATAGTGAGCTTCTCTGAATATGTCCTCTGTTTGTGCATTTCTTAGGAGAGGAAACCTGAATCTAGACTCGGTGACTGTCAGTGAAATGATGGCGCTGCTTTGAGGTTCAGCTTAGAGCAGTTTGATAGATTTGATGCCATGTGTTCTCATCCTGGTGGGGAAGGCGCAGATGCTGTTTTGTCTTTAGGCAGACTCATTTTAGACAGCTACAGAGTCTCTATGATTGATGTTTGAAGAGTGGATAAAGTAGCACTTATTTAGTCCTGTTTGGACCTTTATGATGGGCACCAGGTGTCTTTATTTCCACTCATTGTTTCTCATTTTCATTGTTGGCTGGATTATGAATGATAATTATCTGGTCTGATTGCACACTGTGTCAAAAGTGTGTTTTACCAAAGATGAAGAGTATTGCGATATCCCTGCAGCTGACTGGTGATCTGTCCAGGCCCTGCCCGTCTATGGCAGGGTCTCACTGGGACGGATGGACGAATAAAAGTAACAGGAATGTTTTATGAAGTGAATAGACATAGTCACACACCATCATGTTTGTGTGGATGACGTCAGCAAACAGGATAATGAAAAACATTTAAAATAATAAGCAGAGGAAATGTTTGAGATTAAAAACTCTGACAGATGGATAGGATGACATCAAAGTTTCCACTAGAAAGAAGCTAAGAGATACTGAAGGACAAATGGGGATTGACAGAGAAAGTTCTGGGACCTTTTCTGAAGTCTGTTAAGGAAGGTGAACTGGTATTACCTGTGAGGTTTTTGTATTCAATTGTTTTGCTGTTGTGTGCTGATATGAGGAGCAGACTGCTGTTGTGTTTTGAAGTAAATAAAGGTGAAGTGTTGTTCCATGCAGCAGTTCACTAAGACATAGTTTGGGGCTTGATCTGAGCTGGTGGGTTGCAGAACAAAACCCAGGTAGTGTGAGTTTTAAATGTTTAATGAGCTGAAACAAACACAAACCTCAGTGTTTATGGATTAATCAGTTTCTAATGAATGTGCTGTGATGTGTGTGTTTGTGTGCGAACTGAATGGGGAATAAAATGGAGCATGATAAGGAGCTTCTGAGTGGATCTAATGGATGCTTCTTTGAATATTTGCAGCTCATTTAAACGTCCCTAGGACCACATATTAATAAGTCTAACTCTGCAAATTAAAGCTCTAACTCACTGATGATGAACAACAATGAGAATGTTAATTTATTCAGCGGCACATCGCCCGTCTCAATACAAGCCTGCTCCGCTCATTGAGCTGCTTAGGACTGGCTAACTGCTGGAGCATTAATTAATCACAGTGGCGATAAAATCTGCATTTGGATACGCTGTACTCACTGGTTTTCTTCCACTTCTCATCATGACTTCCACAGACAAACACACAAACCAAACGAAAGTGCAGATGAAACGTACCGCCGGATCCTGACTGCGAATTACATCTGGATATGTGAAAACATGGGGACAGACAAATCAGCCTCAGGAATTGTTGAAATGTCTCTGTAATTGTGTTCAGGAAGCTCTCCATTTACAGTAACACAGACACTCCTGCTGTATTTAATAAAACTTTTAGGTTGTGCTGTATAGAGGCTGTGTATTTAGTATTTCACAGTAATTCGCAGAGAGAAAATCATAAAGTAATCAGATGATGAAAGTAGTCCATTCTCAAACCATTTAGTTTTTTCTTAGACTTTGGATGTAAATCCAACCATTAAGTCCAGCTTTTGGTTTCTTAGTTTTGCACAAATCATGTCCTCCAAGCTATTCAGAGGATGTACCCACCACAATGGTACCCATCAGGTTGTGGATTTCACTTTCTGGAGCTTCAGCATTATTATCGGGCATCTGTAGAATGTATATACTGTCCTTTGCTTCAGGAGCATGATTCTTTCATTCGAATCCTGGACCAGCCCCCAAACACAACCACAACAGGACAGTCAAACAGAGTCTGTTTTTAAATTGAAATCATTGGTTGTTAGTGTAAGTTTTGGGTGTTGTATCCTCCCAGTATGTCATGAGTAGGACTAACTCAAACAAACAAACAAACAGGTGCTCAACTTTCAGAAGTGCTACACTCACCACGGAATGGAGACAAAAGGTGCAGAGTCCCATGTATTTAACCCCAGTGACCAAGGTGTGAAGAAAAGGTATGGGTCATTGCCATCAATGCGGGGTCAAGGAGGAAACCACTGCAGGACTTTGCCAAACTATGATGTGGTGACTTGATTCAAGTAGTGAGTTGAGGAAGGGATCTAAAGACTGCACTGTAGGTGATGGATACTTGTTGTCATATGCCATGTCTGGACATAAATGGCTCCATCAGTCATCTTTCTAACCATCTGACTTCTTGCCCAAAAAGTAAATATTGTCATCTTCAGAGACTGATGTTCTATCTTTAGATACGGGTTTGCAGTCGAGATGGTTCTTCTGTGTTTTTCCAAGTGTTTGTGGAGTGACTGTTAGGTCTGAGCACTCCTTGCTGCACAGCAGAAACACTGGGTTGTTGAGCTTGTTTTGGGGATTTTTGTCCTGATGACCCTTTAGACTCTGAACTTTAAGATTCTTTGAATTTAATTAGTTTGAAATTATCTTTGAATGCAGCAGCTTTAAAATCAGAGCAGCGAGGGCTCCACAAACTTAAAGTCTGCATGGACGAGCACGTTGACAGCTCCTTCACGCTACCTGATCATCATCTTATTGAACTGCAGTTTGAAACAAAGGAAGCTCATCTGAATGCAGATTGCACGCTCATGTTTTCTCCTTTGTGGAGGACTAGTCCTTCACTGAGAAGCATCTATCCTTCAGAGGACTGAAGGTTAATGATCTTAGTGTTTGCCCCGCCCCACAGGAGTGTCTCTGCAGAGGGTGTACTGTAAAGGTAATGGTGCATTCAGGTGCTCCTCATGGAGCTCTAAAACAAAGCAAAACAAACATTTCCAGATTTCCAGGCAGGAATTCACCTCAGATAATTATATATAATTATATATAATAACAAAGCTAATCTTACTGTGTGTGAAACAACAGAAGCAAAGCTGATCATTTATTGCAGGTATCAAATGTATGAAAAGCAGTTTGCACTTGCACTTTTGTTATTTGTAAAGAACAAACAGAAATCCAGCAGTTCACACAGCTAGGGTTGCCCTGAGGCACTGATGAAATGCAGTATTACTGTAATAATCCTGTTTCTTTCACAGAAACAGCCTTTGCTCATCTGGCCTCAGGTCCTCCAGCAGTCTTAGAATGAAGCAACATCTGTAATATACACAGCTCACCATAAAATGCTCTCATCTGTGTTTTCTGTCTCTGCTCTTTAGCTGGGTTTGGCCATTTAAATATTTTACTTACTATTACCTCACAACAACCAGGCACTGGTATTGATTTTATTATTATCCCCATTTCTGGACCTGTTTTTAGAACTCTAAGATTTGAGGTGTGGAGAGCCAAGAAAACTTTATAGATAAAGCGCTTTGAAAACAGCAAGCACTACTAAACTGCTGAAGACTGGAATTTAAATACATTAAAATACAAATGGCATGAAATAAAAGCATAGATAAAAATACAATACACAAATAAATGTCAGTGAAAACAAATAAAAATACAATCCAAGTAGAAGAGGAGGGTCTGGATTGGATTTAAAAATGGCCAATGATGAGGTTCCTAAGGTCGTTTTAACACATGTAGTTGTTTAGCTCTGGTCTGACTCAGCTGATGAGTCTTGTGGTTTTGCTTTGTTTTGTTTCAATTCACTCATTGGTCAGACGTGTCTGGGGTGGGAGCAACAAATAATAGGAAGAAGGTGCTGAGTGCTGAGCCCATTCTCAATCGTCAAGTACGTGAGTCCGTACTCACGTTCTCGGCAAGTCCAGACTTTGTAAGTTTGCACGGGAGTTCAGACTCGCTGAGAACACGAATATGGACTCGCGATTTGTACAACTGGATCACCAGCTTACTTGATGATGTCACAGGTCCGGAGATTTTACTGCTGTCCCCTCTTAATTTAACTGTGATTAATATTTTATGAAGCTTAACTTTAATCTCAGCCAAACTGATTTACTCAGGAACAAATAAAACACTGAAATAAACCAAACATTAAGATTTAGAAGTGACTTATATATCATGTTTAACCTGAGTAGCGAAATCTCTCCCTTAATAAAATTTGTATATATGTATGCCTGAATAAAAACAAACAGGTGATATGTTGGAATGCTTTTATTTTTATTTTAGTAGACACTTAAAAATTACAAAAGACAGCTGCTGGGGTTTAGAGGAGAACTGAACAAATATTTAAAATACAATCTGATCATTTTTGGAGCAGTCTTCAGGATCTCCACTTATTAACACGCTGTTTTTGTTCCCGGTGAACATGTTTCTTCCCTAATTTAAATGTTTTTGATGTTAGATTTCATTCAGAGTCAGCTAATCTCAGCCAAACCAATTTGATCAGGAACAAATAAAACACTAAAATAAACCAAACATTAACATTTAGAAGTTATCTAAGAGACTTATATATCTGGTGTTAGGCTCTAGTGAGCCTTGACCTCCCAGTCTGCTATCGAGCTGGTGGGTAACAGACATCACTGAAAATGTCAGAGCACTTTTCCAATATGTGATGTCTTGATAAATCAAGCAGATATTTGAAGTTTACACAGCTACATTCTCACCTGAAAATAACTTAAAAGTTTCTTTTTGTGACCCAGAAAGAGTAATATTTAAATGTTTTTAGCTGCACTCCTTCACCATTGCCATGTTTGAGTTTTGGACAAAATCCATCCAGGGTTATTTAGCTGTACCAAGTCCACACAAGTCACCACCGATGCAATCTCGAGCGAGAACACATCCGGGAATTTTTCCCGTTCTCAGCTTGATGGAGACGTTTATGCTAGCTGCTAGCCGGTACAGACCTTTGCACATCTATAAGACCTTTCTATACTGAGAATACAAAATATACATTTGTACGGGATGATGTTTAGCTCAAACTTGTAATGTACACCTGGAAGCTGGTTCGGATCGTGCTCGAGACCACCTCCTCTAAAGTGTGTCAGTGCAGTTGTTTCGGTCCACAGTGGACTGCAGTTACTATGTTCACACCTGCACAAGCAAACTGCATCGAGGGGGAAAACAAATCAGAGGTCAATTTAAACGATGTAGATGTGGAAACAATCATCATCAAGCAATCATTTCCACAATTTATGGCAAAAGCCTTAGGTGTTCTGAGCTTCACTCAGGTGTTGCTGGTCTCACAGGTGTCTTTCGGCAGGCATGGCTTCACAGACTGGAGAAGCCAAACTCTGACATGTCTCAGTAAAGTGATGGTGTGGGAGTGAAAAACATGAATCACATGTTAGAACCAGGACGTCCTTGTCTGTGGCGTCTTTTACAGAAGACGACGAGAAACGAGTCAGTCTGCTGTAATGCTCAGACACATGTGGAGTCAGGACTCCATAAATAAACATTTAAAACATGTTTGGTCGCGTCCATCTGACGGGTGAACTAATAAGGATAAACCCTGATAAATAAAAGAGTTCTCACAGCAGAGGAAGCAGATTTGTGGGAATAAACGAACAGAAAAGCTTCTTCTGTCAGCACTCAGTTTTCTCTTGGACAGATTCTTTAATCCGCCTCATCTCAGCTGAATAAATGAAAGACGTTAGAAAAACACGAGTTGTGTTTAATCTCTTTTAAGAAGTCCTCAATAAAAATCTTTGATTTGCATATGTATGACAAACAGAAATGGTCTGATCCGGATTTATATTCACAGTTTAAATCTCAAAGCATTTCATTCAAGCTCAGAATCAGCTTCAAATCCCAGCGCAGGTTCACATGGAGAAGGTGGACAGGTGAGCATGGAGGTCAGGTGATGCTAAGGGGCAGAGTGACGAGAGCAAAGAGATGCTGTCTGATTTCCATTTAGAATAAATCTATCAGCACTCCCAGGTCAAAGCTTCTTCACGCTGAATCATTCTATTCTTAGACACGTAGAACAAAGCTTCAGAGAATCCAGCAGCTATTTCTGATCGCATCATCAGCTGAGAGCTGAGGTCATGTGACAGGAGGGGAAACGGAGTGTATTTTTACTTCCTCTGATGCGAGAATAAAAATGTATGCACACAATCACATAGACAGAGGGAAAGGAAAGCTTTTCAGTGAAAACCTCAGATTTTTGTCCACTGCTTCACAGATTACTTTCTTACAGTTGAATTCCAAAGAGTGTCTCGCACATTTTGTTCATTTACTTAGGCAGTGTTTCTTATCTTGGAAAAACTCTGAAGTACTGTTGAAAGTGCACTTCTCAGGGGTTAAAAGGCATAGTTTAACTTTCAGGACTGACAGACAGGAGAGTTTCTTTGGTCCGACCCACTTAGGACCAAAGTGTGCTGTTTGTAGCCCACCATGAAAATTAGTCTGACTCCCCTGCTGTAAAGTATGATGAGCCTTCAGGGACTCTGATTCACACAGTTTGGGCTGAGACGTAAACCATGAACCAAAACTTGTCCCCTTTTTGTCTCGTTGACATGAACAATTGCCGTTCACCTGCCGTCTCTTTCAAATGGTTTCTGCTTCCTGTCAGGACGGACTGACGTCTCTGCAGTTTGTCTGACTCTGTGATGATCGAGTGCAGCACAGTGGTGACTGCAGCTCACCTGAAGGCCTCAGGTGTCACCGAACGAAGCGTGATGAACCAAATGGAGTGGAAAGGGACACTGGTGGGGTTCGTGTGTTCCCTTTGAGGCTGACCTCAGAAACCACGAGCCGCCACGTGACCTTGGGACATTTCTGCACATTTTAATGAGCAGAGAAACAAGTTTGTACAACAAGCGCACACTGATGCTAATTCTGAGTAATGTGCTACACTTTAGTTA
Organism: Hemichromis elongatus; assembly: GCA_015108515.1. Lineage (NCBI taxonomy): Eukaryota > Metazoa > Chordata > Actinopteri > Cichliformes > Cichlidae > Hemichromis > Hemichromis elongatus. Next base: position 15,085 of record VUQR01030683.1, read on the forward strand.
ATTAAAAAGTAAAAATATCAATGAGCTGAGTCAGTGTGCAATCAGAGCTGATTACATCATTAGGAGCCAGCTTTGTGTTGTCTTATTAAAAATTGATCTGAGCTGTTTGTGAGTCTACATAAATATGAAATAATCAGAGTAAGAATGCACACAGGGCTGAAGATGATTTAGTGCGCTCCGAATTCCTTTACTGCTCCCGGCCACAGACTGTTCAACAGCCACCAAAACAAACCATGTAAACGGTGTTTCCCACCTTTATTTCTCACGCCGGTGACTCACTTTGTTCTGATATTATTATCAGTACGATACTCTCCAGCTCGTCAAACTCACAAATCTGTCTCTGAGCTGGTTTATCAAATTAAACTGCACTACAAACGATAACAGTGGATGAAATTGAGAGATAAAATTCAACATTTTAATGGAAACTAAATATATTGACATGCTGCAGTTCTGTTTCTAACTCTCTGATTTGATTTTACCACGCTGAGCCTACAGAGCAGCTAGCGGGCGAACCTCTGCATGTGACTCGAGGCCACATCAGCTCATGGATCCTGCCCTTATGTGGAGTCTGGTGTTTGCTCTTCAGTTTCTGTTCAGTATTTTTGGAGTTTGTATGTTTGGTTTCCTCAGTGTTTCCTTAGCATTTTCTCTTTTTATCCTATCTCGGTTTTGGTATTTTTCAGCATCTTCTCAGTCTTTGTCATCATAATTTCCATATGTTAATGATTTCTTATTCTGGTCAATCTATTGTTTTATTTCCTGTATTGTCTTTGATATTCACTTCGATTGGTTTTTCCCTGTTTTTCTTTCATTCCAGTCTGATTGTTCCCACCTGTTCCCTGTTCCTAATCAGTCAAATGTATATATATAGTCCTGTCCCTACTGTTTGTGCTCCTAGGTATGGATCTCATCTTCACTTGGTTACTTGTGTTAGTTTTAGATTTTGGTTCTGATTTTCTGTGTTTTAGTTTGTTATCATTGTAAAGCTGAACTCACACCACCACACTCAAAATGTTCCTATTAATAGTCAGTTACAGTATATTTTGGTTATTCATTTCATTCTATGAGACGATTCTGTTCATCAAGCATTATATACCAAGAGGTTTTACTCTCATCTTCATCTTTAAATCCTATTTTCTCTACAAATCATGCTGTGAGACCCGCATCGCTTCTTCCCAGCTGCAGCATTCTGCAGTGCTGCGTCGTGTTTTCACGATGCTCCCTCCATCCTGCTGTGGCCTCAGGTGTTTGTTTCTGTAGGACACCTGAGAACATCCACAGCTATTTTTAACCTCTGCATCCTCATCATCTCCGCTTCCATCCGGATTCCTGTGACAGACTTGGGTGTCAGTTTGAATTTCAGCTCAGAGGTCAGGAAGTGATGTTACCCAGCTGGAGGTGTTTCTCAGGAGTACATAGAAGTTTCACTTTGCTTTAATTCCCTTCATCACCCAGATGATCAATATTTCTGTTCTGCAGAGTTTGATGTCCACACAGCTTCACACTAAAACATGAGCTCGTCCTTCAACGCGAAACAGCTTTTTATCCTTAATATAAACGTGAAGGAGGGGTGCAAAATGAAACTGAAACTATGATGAAACATAAAATATTATGTTTGCTGTTACTATGCACTTGTTTGTTTTTTTACTAGTCCACTTTCGTCTCTACTGAAATAACACAAATGTTTGCTCTGGCTGAAAAATTACACTTTAACACAGCTTTTGTATTCAGACGTGAGACAAAGTGCACACCCTCCTCATCCTCCTGCACTTACAAATGAGGAAGTACCAAAGCTGAAAAGTCCAGCTGTGGGGTCAGCAGCTGCACCAATTGATTGGCCTCGCTGTTTGTTTGTTTCTTAAAGAGAACAAAAGCTGAAAATACCAGTGACAATGACTTCATGCCGTCCTTGGCAGACAAATTATACTCCTCTCATTCTTTTTTTCCTGCCTCCTCAGATATCCAGCAGCAAAGCACAGAGTGAGTTATAGTGGCTTATAAGCAAAAATCCATAGGCTGCAGCCAAACTGACAAATGATCCCGGACTGATTTCCTTAGGGGGAGACCGCGTCTGAGTGAGCGTATCTGAACTGACTTTGTTTAAATTTTTATCACATAACCAGCTCTTAATCATCCAAAGTGAGAAAGAAGATAAAAGCACCAAGTGGCTGATGGGACATGAATGCCTGAGGCAGAAGCTGACAGAGAACTGACCAATCATAGCGAGCAGAGAGAGAATTTACATCAACCATGTCATCACGGGAAACTGACAAACATCACTCAGCTTCCTCAGTCGGTCTGTGCACACATGACGCTGACAGCTGGATGCTGCGAATTCTCTAAAGCCGGAGTTTAAATGTGCCTCATCGGTACGCTCCTGACCTCCAGGTGACACCATCAGACTGTCACCTGGCTTTAACCAGGAGGTCAGAGCAAGTTATTGATCAGCAGGTTTATTCTGACCTTTTTGCTGCCATTTTCTTTCTTAAGGATTCAGTTCATACTGAAGAGCTGTGAATGAGTGTCAAACCGGGTTTAAAGCCTTATACTGAGTTTTTATACAAACAACAAAACTACTGTAAACAAAACTTTAAGGGCCCATCAGCATGTGGGACAGGTGTTTGCTCTGAGTCTGTGGGGTCAGCGCTCACAGGTCCCTTCTGCACCTCTCCCTGTTCTGTATTATTTATGTTGGCTCTGCTAACCATGTCCAGCCACCAAACGTTCACCAATCAGCTCGGCTCTCGGGATTGATGAGGGCGAGGGCCCTCACCTCATCTCAGTCCCACCCCACTCAGTTTTATTTTTCTTGTGTAATTTATCAGTGGCTCATGTTTTAATAAGTTGTGTTGTGCATTACTTAACAAATAATAAAAAGTATTATTTTTGGCTAAAGAGAAAAGGGCACGTTCTGTGCAGTTCTCTGCTGTAACAAGTGAAACAGAAATGAAGAAATGTGGCGTGTTTGCATAAAACAGTGGAAAACAGTCCAATCCATCTCCCTCAGCGCTGGCGTCACGCAGCGTGATCTTGGCCCTTTCGAGTAAACAGGACAAATTATCCAAGTGGAAATAACTCGTGTTTGTTTCACTGACCACTTCATAAATGACAAATGAATCTGAAATAACATTGTAACTGGTATTAATCATCATTGTTATCCTTGCCTCCCTTTAAGTGAATCAGCGGTGCTCTCATAGTGCGGAATGAAGTTGTTTGATGCCAACATAATGAGCTCTGCTGTCTCAGCTTCATATTTCTGTGTGTGAACGTGAGCTGTGTGAGGAAGGAACCTTCTGTTAATGAGCTGCCAATGAGTTTATTGTGGTGTGCAGGCGGAGGCCCCGAGGACCACGCAGCTCAACCCAACATGAGAGGTGAGGCTGGTGTGTTTCTTGTGGAAGCTCGATACAGAGACGATTTCGCCGCTCGCCGCTACAGCTACTTTAGCAGCTCCTCTCTCCCTGATAAATGAGTGCCAAGTGATGGATGGCAGGAATTAGGAGGCTTTAATACATCTAAGGCCACAACAAGATTCACTAATCAGATAAAACTCTACACACACGTGTTATCCTCTGGCTTTTTGAAGATTTGTATGAAAGTGAAAGAACAAAATTGAAAGGGTTAATTAGCCACACGCTCAGGTAAAATCTTAGGAAGTGTTTCGGCTTTGATTAGAACAATAACTGGATATGTATGACTGAGACAGGATGTGCTGGTGTGTATATGTGCTGTACAGCAAAGTAAGTTTTAATAAAGACATTAGAGACACGGAAAGCACCATCATCTAATTACAGTGTTAAAATCTAATAAATATCAAATGCAAAGCAGTTACAGTTGCAGTGTGACCTTTCCTCCTTCAAAACAACACTAACTTTATTTATAGAGCTTTGTGCTGCCTGAGTCCACCAGTGCTACAAACAGGGAGGAATGAAACTAATTAAAGACAGAAACACAAAAAACGATAAAAACGAGCAGCTCCGCGTACATAAAAATCCCAGCCTGCAGACTTCTGCACTCAGAGAGACTCCCTGAGAAATAGTTGAACTTTTGGAGCACCCTTTGTGTTAACACTCTCTCATCAACCAATCAAAATGAAGAAAGAATGGGACAGTGCTGAAAACTATCTTCCTCCTTCCTGATTTCTAGGTTTTGTATATTTATCACACTGACACGTTTCAGATCAAAGAAAGGCGTTACAAAAGAACCTGATTATCACACTTAGGAGGCTGACTACGAGGAGGAGACTGGGAGCAGGAGCTACTCCTTTTAATGACTAATGAAGTTGATGGAAATCAGGTGGATTGGCTAAAGAAACTCAGAATGTCTGCTCAGCCCGCCCTGGATTGAGAGTGGTAACACCAAAGACACCAGTCTGCACCATGACAGAAGAACTGTGATTTCAGCCACGCTGCAGGGTTTTCCAGCATGAACAATGTTTATGGCGACGCCAAAGCCCCGCAGTTTGATTAAAGTCTAAACTTTGGCTCAGACACTTTCGAGCTATTCAGAGGTCAGTCTGCTGATGTGTTTCTGATCATTGTTCTGCTGCGTCGTCCAAAGGCTTTTGACCTTCAGACAATGAACTGATGGAGAACTCGCATTGCTGTTGCATCACCAAACTTGGTGGAGCAGGATGGCATCCTCTATCGCTGTATTTTGCGGCCAGGTGGAGGTGAGGAAGCCCTCCAACTTGTTCTTCCAGAGGCTCTGAAGCCTGAGACCTTGAG
>VUQR01030684.1:7968-18401 GCA_015108515.1 Hemichromis elongatus
GCAATAAAATCTATTTGTTTACTGTCCAGGATGCTCTCAGGGGAAGAGTAAACAGCGGGAGGGAAAAAAGGTGACAACTAAACCCTAACCCCGAACACTCTTCATTCTGGTCTGGCATCATGAAAGAAGTTCTTCAGTCATGACATGCAAAAAAAAAAAAAAAAACCCTCACTCCATCCAACAAATCTCCCCTGAGGGAAAGAGAGCACTCTTAGGTGTGGTTGCAGCTCTAGTGAATGTTTTGCATTCCGCCCCCCCCCCCCTTTTTTTTTTAAATCTTCTTCAAGCAGTGTGGAAATAAAACTCATAAGAAAACTTCATTAACTGCAGAAAATGTTTGCATATGTAGAGTCTGCAAACAGAACTGCAGGAACCAAATGATGCGGCTGCTCGGCCACATTAACCAAAAGCAACACCGCCAGCTGACCATAGGAAGGGCCGTAGGGAGAGAGCTAGAATTTAAGCACACTTTTACAGTGAAAGAGATTGGAGTGCACTTAAAAAAAAACATCTACAGTCAACCACAAGCATTTACCTTAGTTTGAATCGCAAAGGTGGAACCTCCTGTCTAAGCGGAGCTATGCCCAGATAAGGGGTCTTGACCACAGAGCTGTATAATATAACTTCACTTGCGACCTTGACTGCATACGTGCTCATACTGATAGGCACACTCATGAAAATTCCATAATTCACTGACCTGTGAACATGACAGTCACCTCAGCAGAACATGACCTTTATTCTTATTAACAATTTACTGCACACCACATAAACTTGGTTGCAGGCAAAAGACGAAAATCTGACAGTTACAAAAACATGCAGAATGAAGATGCAGAAAATGGTGTGGAACGGGCAAAAAATAGATCTGCAGCACCATCTATCTACAAGGGTGAAGCACGTCGAAAGGCTTCATTGTTCTTCAGCTCGCCTCACAGGTCTTTCTGGTCAGTCAAAGATGTTTATTAGAAGTGACTACACTACACTACAATCCTGACTCCTGTAAGCATTAATATTTTAGATCTTCTTTCTGCTAAGTATAACTAGAAGATAACATGTGTTGTACGTATCAATTGGAAAAAAAAATCAGCATACTATGCTGCTGATATTAATCTTTAAGAAGTTGCTCCCTTATTTCCTCAGGGATCACCAGAGGAGAAGATGCTCGTGTTGATTTGGCACAGATTTTCTGACACAAAGCTCTCATTTATCAAAGCTCGGGCTGAGCACAAGACTGCACCAGCCTGTAATCCCTCAGGGCTAAGGAAACCGTTCACATGTAAGGCAAACATGTTAATCACTGCACCACAGGGCTACTATTGTGACTCAGCTACATGTGACACGAGTTGTGCTTGTTTATGATAGTTATCAGATTTCTGTTATTAAAAGGCAAAAACCCAGATGTAATGTAATGAATGCATTTATTGAAGAGGGAAAGTAGGAAACCACAACTGCAGTTTGGCTCAGTGAAATCATTTTCAGCTTATTGTAACAACACAGGAGTTTATTGAGTCTCCAAGCTGTCAAATACAAATATCGGTATCTATAGATGACTAGTGCAGATGGAAAACCTTCATAAACAAACTTAAATACAAAAAAGCCTACTTAGGCAACTCTTCTCCCATTTTTTGCTCGTTTTACTTGCATCTAGGCACGGAGAGTGTAAAAAGTCAGTATCCATGTGTCAGAGTATCAGGTGAATAAACAATGTCATCTAAAAAAGGCGAGATCACGCTCAAGATTGGATTAAATCTCGAGCAAAGTGGAAAACTGTCACTCTACAGGATGTTTTCAGAAATAAATATTAGTTTCAAGCAGCAATTCAGTGTTTTAGGAGTGTAAAATTACAGTTTCAAAAATCCCCAATAAGAATCGTATTAGCAAATTTCTTCTGTTAAACAGGAAAGAATCTTATAATGCATTCAAATGTCACAATATTTATACATTATTGCTTTAGGGTTTATTCCATATTTAATTTATGCCAATTACCCATAGAGGAAAATAAAGGAAACAAACTTTAATTCAGATTTTTTTCCCAAGAGAGATGGTGAGAGAGTTCAAACTGCTGATGTATCACCAAAATCTTTGTTCCATTTGGTATACATAGCAAGAGTTGCTGGACTAACAGTGGGTTTGATTCGCTTCAGAGAATCCTCAAAGTCTTTCTTCTTAATGTTGCGCACCTGTGGATATACACAACAGTATAACTGTACAAACAGTACAAAGGAGACATACTATGTAGTATTGAAAGTACCTGAGAAGCCATTCTCTCACCTCAGTAGCAGCCATACTGCGGACTTGGTCCGGTCCCAACTCTGTGCAAAACAAAGTTCATATAAACATTAAACTGCTTGAGCTCATTATGGAACCTAAGTATGTGTGACTCTGTGAGCAGTATGACAAAACACTCATACCTCTTATTGGGCCAAGTGCAGCATCTCTGGCTAATGCTGTCATATCGCTCCCTGAATATCCAGCAGTCACTCTGTTAAGAAATTATTAAGGAATTAGTGAAAAGTGGCATAAAAGTATCCCTCTAAGTCTTCACAAGTGAAACTCACTTTGCAAGACAGGACAGCTCGTTTTGGCTCAGTGGACTCCCATGCTTCCCCAAAAGGTTTTTCAGCAGCATAAATCTTGTCTGGAAGAACAGGAGTTACATCATATACAGTTATTAGATTTAAGGGGCAACTGCTTTTTCTCACAGGGCCAGGTAGGTGTTGATAACCTTTTTGCCTTAATAAATAAATAAAATCATCATTTTAAAAATGCATTTTGCATTTAAAAATACATACACTTACATTTGTATGTGTATAATTTTCTATGTACATACCTTCTCATCTGGTAAGGTCACATATACCCTTTTTGCAAAGCGCCTGAAGAACAAAAAAACAACACATGGCATGACAAAAATCCTCCAATAAAAAAAAATATTTACAACAATATATTTACAAATTGCTTTGTAAAATGTTACTATAGCAATGATTTGCAAATTTCTTAAAACCATATTTTATTCATGATAATATAGAAAGCATAATATACTTAAACTGAGAAAATTGACCTTTTTAATAAAAATACAAGGTCATTTTTAATTTGATGGCAGCAACACATTTCAAAACAGCTGCAACTTCTTTTTTCCTATTTTTCATTTTATGATGCAACAAATGTTTTCAACTGCAGTCCGGACTGCAGGCCGGCCACTTCAGCACCTGGACTCTTCTGTGAAGCCATGCTGTTGTAATAGATGTAGTATGCAGATTAATATTATCTTGTTTAAATATGCAAGGGCTTCCCTGAAAATTATGTCATGGAAGCACATGTTAACCTAAAACCTGTATATATACTTTCAGCATTGATGGTGCCTTTCCAGATGTACAAACTGCCTACACCATAGGCACTGATGCACCCTCATACCATTAAACATTTGAACTGAGTGCTGATAACAAGCCAGATGCTCCCTTCTCCTCTTTAGATTCATTTGACAGTTTTGCACTCGGTCCATTTAAATGAACTTTTGCCCTGACAAGCCAAACTGTGTTCACACATCATTTGTGGAAGCAGTGATTTCCGTGATAGAATCGCGTCTGTTTTTAATGCAGATTTGCAGATTAGTAACCCTCTTTACTTCTGAGAAACCTCTCTAAGGGGACCTTTTCACACCCTATCATTCTTACTGACCTTTAACCTATGTAGTTGAAAATGTTCCTCCAGCTGTTTTTTCTTTACCTTTTGGATCCCAGGACTTTTTTTTAGATATATAATGCTTAAATGAAATAAAAAATTAACTTGAATTTAAACATCTGATATGTTTTCTATGTTGTTCTGTTATTAAAATTTGGTTTTAGAAGATCTGCAAATGATGCATTCTGCTTTTATCTATATTTTACACAGGATTTAAACATTTTTGGAAATGTTCACGTAGAATGGCATAATGTACCTTAATATTGCTTCATCAAGCTCCTGAGGCCTGTTAGTAGCTCCCATTACAAGCACCCTGTCATCCCTACCTGACTGCACCTGAAACACAGAAGAGGAATTTCAGAGAAAACATCAGGGCTCTCTAAGATAACTAGGACTAGAGCTCCCCTGAACATGTTTCATGGCTGAATTTCTGAGCTCTGCTCTGTTTAACAAATTTCTGAACTTACCCCGTCAAACTCAACGAGGAACTCAGTTTTTAAACGGCGAGAGGCGTCGTGCTCCCCCTCCCTCCTTTCACAGAGCAAGCTGTCCACTTCATCTGTCAAACAGTAAACAGTGAAGTTTATTTATGAGCTAAAAAGGTTTGAGATAGACCGATGTCTAAGGCACAGCTATTCTTCAGTGTAACACACACCGATGAAGATGACTGACGGCTGCAATTCTCTTGCAACTGCAAACAGCGCTCGTACAAGCTTCTCGCCTTCTCCCACCTGCGATGTTGACGACATGAAACATTTAGAAGAAAAAAAAATGACATAGTGTAGACGGAGAGAGCTCATTAACAAGTGTTAAAAGTGTTTCTTACGTATTTGGAGGTCAAACTAGCAGCACTGATGTTGAAGAATGTTGCGTTAGACTCTGCAGCAACTGCTTTGGCCTTGCAAGAGGAAATAAAAGGCTGTGATTCAACTGAGGATAATGAGTGCTATTACCAGCTATATGCAAAATACAAAACAGTTTAATTTTACATGAAGCTCAAATAGCTGCTGCTTCTAATGTGTGACAGAGCCTACTTTTAAACTTTGCTTTTTTCCATCTTAGTTATTCTCCTACTCACTTCACCTTTATCCTCTCTTCTAAAAAAGCTCATATCTATAGTCTAGCTACCGACGGATCAAAAAACATGAACGTGTCAAGTATCATGTAGATCTTAAACCACAGAGAGAGGACCCAAAATGTGTCTCAATAGGCTTTTTTTGGTGGTGGTGGGGGTTATACCTGATCAGACAGAGAAATAGATCCTGCTATTTCTAATTATTATTTATTTCTTCTCAGATTCAGAAAGATCTGGGCCTAACGACTCATGTGATTTGTTGTGCAGTAACATTAACTTACGAGCATGGTCTTCCCATTCCCTGGTGGGCCAAATAAAAGCAAGCCACGTGCAGGAGCTCTCAGACCAGTAAAGAGCTAAACGGGAAAACAAACAAACAAAAAAAACCTTTTACATCGCAACAAAGAAAAACTTAAAAAGTATAGTCATGGTAAGCAGATAGAAAAAGTTTATAAGTAATAACCTCTGGTCTTAAAGCAGGAAGGATGACAATTTCTTGAAGTGCTTGCTTTGCCAGATCCTGCCCTGCGATGTCATCAAATGACACAGTCGCTCCACTGCAGTGAACAGAGGAAATGTTTTAAATATACAATACCTTTTTTTTTAAATTTCACACAGGGAAAAAATGTCTTGTTGATTATGATGCTTCTGATACCTGTCTACAATTTCATTCATAATTAAGTTGGCCAGTTTGCTGTCCACATTCTTGAAGTTTTTCATATCCCTCTTCGGGGCCTGTTTCACAGCTGCTGGTTTTCCATTCTGAGTTTTTCCCACCCGAGCGGATGTCTTAGCAGGAATAAGATTGTCCCAGAAAGCATTAAACATTAGACAGGTCAAATGGTATGTAACTGTACTATTAAATAACCAAAGAAAAAACCCACCTTTGCGTCAGCTAGTCTTGATGAAGATCTTGCAGGAGTGGAGGGTCTGATGTTGGTGGAAACACCGACCGGTTGACTTTTAGGAATTGACTTTGGCTGCGGAAGGGCATGATGTGATGTCCCCTGAGGATCATTTCTCCTTTTAGAGGCCAGTGTCGTCTCTGTGAAGAAAGACATTTGATCATCCTTAGCATTGCTACTCAGCTTACACTACTTTGATAAAAATAATCAAGGCCCACTCACCTATAAGGGCGAGCCTGTCTTTTGCCATGGTGAGATTGGTGACCATTTTATCCTGAAGTCTCTTTGATCGGTCATACTGCTCTCCTGCTAAAAATACACTTGAGTATTAAGTTACAGCTGATCGACAGCTCGCAGCATACCTGGATGTATTTGTAATACCTTGCCCGGTGAGCTCTATTGCAATACCCCTTTCAAGCTCAGAAATCCCTTTCTTGTACCACTGCACAGCCTCCTTCTTCTCTCCTGTTATGACAGAAAGGTAGAGGTGCTTATTACTTGCTTGCACACGTACAACAACAGTTAATAACTCAAACATTAATAACTCAAAATACAAACCTGTGTCGTCTTCGTCGATCTTTAGTGCCTTCGATATATACTCAAACGCCTGCTTGTGGTGGTTTTTAATAACTTCAGCGCTGTCTTTGGGCTTACTTGCGTTTGTTTTGGTCGACATCACTCTCGCGCTACTTCCCCTCTGTTCTCAGTCATAACACGGTTAGCCGGTCATAAAAGAAAACGTTTAGACTTTAAATCGCATTTAAAGGTGGCGAAGTCCCCCTTTTTTAGGACAAAACACAACGCTTTAACCTCATAGAGTAAAAATTCTGGCGCTTCGTAACAATACAAACATTTCCAAGACAAGCTTCCGGTTTACCGAGCGACACAGACAGACTCCGCCCCTCTCCGTTTCAATCCAAGCTTCTCGCTAAGTCAGCTAGAAGGCGCCCGCAGAGCTCGTCAGAAAATACACTAATTATGGGTGAAAACAAAAACACATTTTCTTTTATCTCTTTAAAATTTAGTATAAGTAACGCAAAAGAAGTAAAGCCAAATTTACGAAAAAAATACGTAAGTTCCTATTTATTAAAGTAAAAACAAGAAAAAACTTCCGGTTGAATTCCAGACTAAAAGCATGCGACGTCTACATGTTTTCGGGACACAAATTGCAAATCTTTTTTTTTTCTAAAACTTTAAAAATGTGCACTTATTGATTCTCTTTAAAAAACAAAAGATGAAACATGGCAGCTATTTTGTTCACAATTACATTTTGAAAACAGGACGGGTTACCCATTCAGTCTTTTTTTAAATTTTTAATTCCATATTTTCTTAATGAAAACTGTATCGAGGTATAACAACATGACTACAACCTTATTTAATAAATACATGTTCCAGCAGTCCTGGCCCAAGACTAACCACTGAAGATCAGTTAGACCCCTCTGAGGACCAGCTAAAAAAATACTTAAATACACAAATTCATATTAGTGTAATAATGTGCTTATACTGATTTGTGATGCTGATTTGTGTTTGACAACACAAAGTCTCACTTTAACAAGACTCAACCACAAACCTAAATGTTTGCAGAAAAGTTATGTCAATCCCACAAAACCAGCTACAGTGAAAACGATCTATTTTGACATACACTTGTTTTCATTGTTATCCAATACCGAAGAGCTAAACAGAAAATAAAACAAGAGAGCATAATTATTGTAAACAGAAACAAAACATTTAGAAGGAATAACTGGAGGTCTTAAAGCAGGAAAGTCGACAATTTCTTGAATCACTTGTTCCAAATACGGTCCTGCAATGTCTTTAAAGGACATAATGTAGTTGTTACTGCATAGGAGGGCCAGATATTAGTGGAAACATCTGCAGGGCGGGTTTTACCAACTGGCTTTGGTTTTGGAAGTACAAGATTAAGTGTCATTTGGGGGTCTCTTCTCCTTTTAAAGGCCGTTTTCATACCTACTGTATAGTTCACTTACTCTGGCCTAAATAAGCTGATGAGTTTGTAAACTTGTACCTTTCCCCTGTGATTTGGTTTGTTTTCACACAAAGAAAGATCCAAGCATACAAAAATGTGTCACTACAAAGCACATTAGAATGTTCAGTCCGCCCTAATCACATCTGGCCAATAAAGCAGATGTGTCTGACCAGTAAACCAATAAGCAGAACGAACATTCTCAAGTTTAACAAGGTTTTCACACCTGTGTTTTGAGAATGTTCAGCGCACTTATTGGACAGATGTGTCTGGGATAGGAGCAACAAAAGTAAACAATTGTTAACCATTTTATCTTATTGTCTGTTTGCCCTGTCATATTGATCTCTCAGTTTTAAAGCTTTTCCAATAGACAAAGACCTCTCTCGTGGCCACTCATGCTACACACAGGAACTGAGTAACAGATAAACAATTAAGTCACAGAAGGTAGTGCTTTTCCCTTTTGTTTTGTTTTTGTTTTTTAACAGTGGGGCCACAGTAAAAACCCAAAGCTCAAAGTGCTGCACTGACAACATTCTTTCACTGACTGTGGAAACATTTCTTTATCATGTAGAAAAACTGAGACATACTGTTGAAATTTCATTTCTTCCTTTATTAAGATAGCTCAGTGATTACATGTGTAGTTAAAACTTCTTTACATTAACAAAAAAGGCAGTTTCTCTGGTTCAGACTAAGGTGAACTGCAGGCCCATGATGTAATATGAGATCCCTGGTCTAAACTATCTTTTTGAAAATAGAGAACACAAGTTTAGTCTTTTGTTATCCAGTCTCTTTAGAGTATTTAAAAGTAGAATGGGAGAGAGAGCCTTCAGTTTTAAGGCCTCTATTCTAAAGAACCAGCTTCCAGTTTGGATTCAGGAGACAGGCACTAGCTCTACTATCTCTACTTTTAAGATTAGGCTTTCCTTTTTGCTAAATCATATGGTTAGAGCTGGATCAGGTGACCCTGCATCCTCCCTTAGTTATGCTGCAATAGGTGTAGGCTGCTGGGGGATTCCTATGATGCATTGAGTATTTCTTCTTCAGTCACCTTTCTCTTTAACTATGTGTTAATCGACCTCATTCTTGTCATTGTTGTCATTAATCCCTGGCTCTCTTCTAGTCTTTTGTACTGTCTTTCTTCTCTCACCCCATCTCTTACTCAAACCCAGATGGCCGCACCTCCCTGAGCTGGAGGTTTCTTCCTGTTAAAATGTTTTCTTCCCACTGTGGCCAAAGTGCTTGCCTATTGGTCATATGATTGTTGGGTTTTTCTCTGTATGTATTATTGTAGGGTCTACCTTGAGGCGACTTTTGTTGTGATTTGGCGCTGTATAAATACAACTGAATTGAATTGTATCTAAAGAAAAAAACAATTACTTTTAAACAGTCATAAATCTCTTATGGTAGCAAAAATACTCCTTTTGATGCTGAGAAGAGGAATCAGTGAATTTTGGTTGATGCTCTATTGACGTTCCTGCTTCTTTGCCACGCTGTATCCGCTCACCTGACGGACAGCACAATTTCACAATCAAACAACATCTTAGTAACGGGTACGCCTTCAGGATTATTAAACCAATCATGTAAAGATGAACAGTCAAGCAGCCAATCCGACCGCTCTGACGTCGCTTTGATAACATTTTTTTCGGACCCGCCCCTTGCCTGGCTTGACAGACAAGTCTGTAATCCTCAGATCCTAACTGTGACAGCGCTGCTTTTATTATTACTGTTCTGGGTGTTTCATATCGGCACATTACAAACATTCTGTAATTCGTGCCTTTCTGCATTGCATGTTAATATTAACAGACTTTATGACAAACGGACCATAGCTGCTCTCCCTGGCTAACTTATTAACCGGTAACAACACAAGGGCCATCTGACGGTACACTGAGCTTGTTAGCCAGCTAGCTGCTGATTCTCCAGTCGAACTGCCCTTTGTCTTTTCAGGCAAGTCAGCTAGCAGGCGTTGGTTTCTTTTCTCGGGTAGCTAACCCAGGATTTTGGAGTTTGTTTTTAATTTTTCGCCTGACAGGAGTGAAGCAAACCAAGATAGGCGGCTTGGGAACCAAGATGTCGAACCGAGTGGTGTGCAGAGAAGCAAGTCACGCCGGGAGCTGGTACTCTGCTTCGGGTAACTGTCAACGAAGCACCATCCGCGTTAGCACACTGTGTGCTAGCTGGCAGTCTTATTTTCTGTTTCATGCTTTGTGTTCTATTAGGTTTTTGAAGCTTCTTATTATGCCTAACTTACTGGCTTTAAAACTGGGCTCCTGGTGGTTTGCCACCGCAGAAATTGATAGCCATTGTCACGGCTGTAACGTTAGTCCATCAGATTTTTTTTTTTATAAGTCGGCTAACTAATTGTTATTGACTACCGTCTCTGTGTTATCCCATTTGGTGTACAATTGGTTTGAACTTGTTCAGCACTTCCTCATCGGATGGTGCGTGGAAATGTCATAACAAAGCATTTTTGACACGCTATCAACTCAACCAACGCTAACTTGGCGAATATTGCAGAACTTCCTGGCCTACGTGCTAGCTGGCTAGCTACACTTAACATTTCCCGAAGCTTTTTGCCTATATTAACTTATGCTGTTATTGTCATTATTGTATTGTTGTTAGTGTCTGCCCCTGACCCTCTTAAGTTATGTGTACAAATGCTCCCTGCCACGGAACAAAGGATTGGGTAGGGCACGGCAGAAAGCTGAAGGTTCATGTTGCACCCCTTCCCCCATTTCACAAGCTGTACACTAGTTTCTTTTTTTTTTTTTTTATTAAATCCCCAAAAGCTGCCCGATTA
>VUQR01030686.1:0-16488 GCA_015108515.1 Hemichromis elongatus
AGCCAGTATAAGCTCCACAAAGTGCTCATTTAGGATAGAATGCATCTCTGTACTTCCCTTTTTTTCTGTCTGACTGTCCATCTGCTGAGGTTCGTCCAAACCTGCTGCAGCACAGCTGCCTAAAGCAATTTTTCCCCTCCATCATCACCTGTATTAAATATCTCACACACCCCATCCCTGCTGACATGCCACCCCCTGCTACCTCGCCACATCCTGGACCCATTTCCCCGCGTTTTTTGAGTCTCATCCTAGCTGGACCCCCTGGTCAGATTCACAGTGGGGACCCCTCCAGCCCATCAGAGAAGTAATTCACACTCTGCCTCATTTGAGTTATTTACTCTATTACCACCCTGGCTGGCCCATTCCCTGTAGCTACCCACTGAGACCTGCAACTCAGGCTGGGTACGCGGGCTTCCAGTAGGACTGGCAGTGCCCTCCGACAGCCCCCCTTCTACCACATTATGACGGGCGCTGGCACCTCAATCTGCAGCTGGCACGCTATGTGGGGGGTTAGGGACAAGACGAGTGTGGAGATTGCTCAGCTAGCCTACAGTACGGAGGTGTAGATGGTACACTGGTGTCTGTTCGTGTGCGTGCAAGCATGCATGCGTGTATGTGTGTGTGTGTGTCAGCCACATCCTCTCCCCATTGGTAGTCTTCTGTAAGTCATTATCACACTCAAAGCCTGTGCTTCTCTCAGATGACTTGATAGATTTACATGACTCTGTCTGGGGACCTGTGAAAAAGACAGGGTCCAGTAGAAAGATGAGAGAGAAGACCACACCATCATCCTCTCCAAAATAAAAAAAGGGACAGTGCAGTCACACCTTAATAAAAGATGTCCCTTTTTGGAGGGTGGATGGCGCTCCTCATACTTCACACAATAGGCGCAAGTCTCCATCTTTCCCATTGTAGAATTGAAATAGCCCTCCTCATCAAAGATCCCCTCGAGCTCATCTGCCAGGGTAAGAAATGAATGATTTCGCCCATCTTCTTCATCTCATTTCAATCTCAAACCATGTCACTTTCTTTCACTTATTGCTATTCAGTATTATTCCGGCTTTTATGAATTTACCTGACTGTAATACATTGTCTTCAGCGACTCAGAGGGTCCCAGAGAAAGGCGCGTAGCCAATTGCAGAGACTATTTGGGGTACTATTATAGTCATGTTGCAGATAACGCAGGAGCTCAGAGCCGTTGTTTGCTTGGACAGCCAGCTTTTTACATCTCTGGGACAAGAAGTAATTTGGAGCCTGTGATTTTAGATACCTTTGACCTATGTCCAATAAAAGGAAGAGAGGACGCACACTTGATTCTTCATCCATTCAGGTGCACATGTTCCCCGGCCTCCAAAATTACCATTTTCCACAAATTAAAAAAAAAACACACACAAAAATAAGAATGTTCAGATCTCAATAGAAAAAGGAAATAATTTTACAATACAGCTCTTTTTTTATAGAGATTTATATTATCTGTACGTGTGACAGGAAACAGAGACAATAGAAGACATCGATGTGTTCACCTCATCAAACTTTTTTATTTATGCATTTGGAGAATATAAAAATAAGGACAATAGTGGAACGCTAGCATTTAAAGAAGCACAAAGCGCTTAGACTTTTAACCTATAATTCTCTTGCAGAGAGGAAACAGTAGTGATCACAGAGCCACCATGCTGCTTTAAGCACAAGCAAAAATATGCATACTAGTAACTTAATATAATTGAATAAAAATCCTCATTAGCTCATCAGCATAAAGTTCCCAGGCCAGTGCGGTGTGCCGTGGGGCAGCAGTGACTCCGACGGGGTTGGTTACGTAGCTTCTTCACCATGTTCATAAGAAAATCTGTTTTGTAAGTATATTTGCATCTGTGTATGTGTACAGATGCATATCATGGTTGTGTCAGAACAGCTCAAGAGTGTTACAATTGGTGTTTGCCCTCTTGTCTCTCTCTCTCTCTCCTTGGTTGAGCTGCGGTACCAGGTGTTGATGCCGCCTCGATTCAAAGTGTCGCTCACACCATTTAAAAAGTGAGGACACACTGTGTCTGCTTTGCATATGCTGGGATTTCAGGGTCTCAAAGCACACAGGTCCAGCATATCAAACAAACTTCCTAACGGTCAACATTTTGCTCTTTTTCATTTTTACTTCTTTTCACTTCTTTTTGTGTTTTGGCTTATCGTTTATCGCATCCATGTTATTGTTGTTGGGTTTTTTTCATCCGTTGTAATGTTGTATGCCCCTTAAGCAGACATTTACCTCCACACTCAGAAAAATTACATCCAATTAAACATTTTTAAACTGAAAAACTATCATATGAAGACCCTTGGAAAATATGGGCCTGCAGTGAAGATGAGGGCTATAGTTTGTTCTGTCTATCATCATTTTGGGAAATCAAAACCTACATTTGAGCGCTGTTCGTAAGAAAGAATAAATGGCAGTGACACTCTCAGCTCACCTGAATGGAACGCAATCATTTTAAATGTTATGAATGATACTACAATTACACAACAACATTTAAAAGCAAAAACATCCATCCTGGGGCTGGAAAATATCCCAGCTATCATAGAACCAGATACAAGGTACACCTGGGACAAGTCACCATCCATCCAGGTCCATTACACTCAATTAAACACTCAAACTTCTTATCTGTGTTTCCATTTTTGTTAATGATGGCCTCATATGGCCAGACTGTATTGGAAGTTCCCGCATGATGAAGGCACTGATGCCAGTGACTGGTCCTCATGGGCCTTAATCTTGAATAAAAGTGAGACGCTCTGTGATATCATTTTTTTTTTTTGTATCCAACTTTGTCAAAAAGTTCCACAGACGTGGTGGCACAGGTGTGGGTGGTGTGGGAGGAGATCCCTGTACACTGTCCATCTGCAGGATCATGCACATGCATTGTATGGTCCTACTGTCTCAACAAATTTCACAATGTATATTAGTCAAGACTTTCACAATTCTTCCATTGAAATCCAATCCAGTTGAATGTGTGATTCAAGTGTATATGTATATTTGAGCAGTGTATATGTAAATTATACTATTTATATATATGTTAGATATTAAAAGGCTTTTAGGACGGCAGCTCTGCAAATACACTTGAGGCCTCTGTGAAAGCTGAACTTGTTAGAATAAAATTTCATTGTGGTTCAGAGCTGAATGATGCAATAATCAAAATATGTCTACAATCAACCACTTAGTCTTTCCCTTATCAATAAAGAAGATACATTTCATTCAACCATTCATTTTTCTTCCACTTATCCAATTCGGGGTCACGGGCAGCTGGAGCCTATCCCAGCTGCTGTAGACAGGCAGGGTCCACCGTGGACAGTTTGAGAGTCTATCACATGGCTAACAGATAGACAAACACTCATATTCACACCTAGGGTTATTTTGAAGTTGCTAACGAACCCACTAACTGTATGTTTTTGACTGTTGCAAAAACTCTGCTTTAGTCATCCGCCTTTTATAAATACAGCAGATGATGCTGAGCATCACGGAACCACCATAGCTTACCTGATTATTGCTGCTGACCATGTCCATCCCTTTATGACCACAGTATAGCCTGCTTTCAGAAGGATAATGCACCATATTACTAAGGTCACAGACTGGTTTCTTGAAAATGACAATGAGTTCACTGAATGTTTCCACACGGTGGAGTTCAACACTTGAACTCAGATGACCTCCACAGTTACTGGAGCTCAATCCAATAGAGCTTCTGTGATGCAGTGACTCTTTTCTGATCACTGATCCACAGCTGACAAATCTGCAGCATGTGTGTGATGCTATGATGTCAATCCAGTCTTTAAGTCTGATGCCATTAGCTGTGTCTGGATCCAAAACTCCCAAAGTCAATAGGTCCCAAAGTCAGACGAACACTGTGGCATAAATGAGGGTTAAAAACTGTCTAAATTCTTTCATTTTTAATAAAATAATCAGCGTGGCTGCTTTACCAGGTGTAACAATTAAGTTTAACATCCAGGCATCCATGAAAACAGAATTTATTACATTTAACAGAGTTAGAAGTTAGCGGGAAGTTAGCTCGCTGACTGAGAAATTTCTGAAAACAGTAAAACGTACAGCTTTGCTATCACTTCCAACATAAATGAAGACAGAAAACTAAACAGCAGTGATGTTTGTAGGGACTAGCTGTTATCTAATGATGTGCTATATGATCGCTAGCGACACAGCTATGTTAGCATAACATAAACATAATGAAGCTTGAGGATGAACGCTAACTTTTTTCCACCCTATAAAAGTTAAGGTGAGGGTTCCCGATAGTTAGGGACAAATGCAATTGCATGGCAGGATGCTGTAAATGGACCAAACTTCAGTCAGGAGAACAACTGAGATAATCCATCCACAATATAAGGTGAGTCATTAAAATACTGCTGAATGGGCTGGGCTGTAGTTACATTGTAAGGTTTTAAAAACTGAGCTTTAAAATAAATAGGAGTAATAAAAATCATGAGAGGCCGACAGTGATCACTGACTGTTTTTAGGGGCTTGTTGGGATTAAATAGAACAAGATGCAAAGCATTAAAACATTTTAAAAACGCAATAGCCCTATTAAACACAGAGTAGTTTGGGCCTAGAAGCAGGATTCATACGTCATCACTTTAAGACTGGATACTGACCAAGAACTCTGAGGAATGTTTCTAGCGCAGTGTTGAATCTGTGTATTAAAGCAGTTCTATGGCCAAAAGTGAGGTCCAAGCCTACAGCAAGGTATAATAACACAGCGTCCACTGAGTGTGTTTTTCTATGTGTTAATATTCAAAATAAGTGTTAAAAAGCTGCAATGCAGTTTTCTAATCTTGCCGACCAATACCTTAAACTACAAGGAACATATAACAATACATTTTCCAGAACTTTTTTGTGTCCCATTCATTATTCACCATTTAACCTAAAACGCATATCTTTGGACTGTGGGTCTGGAGTGCCTGAAGTAAACCCGGGCAGGCACAGGAAGACAATTAAAGCTCCACACGGAAAGGCTCCAGCTGTAGATCAAATAGGAAACCTTCTTGCTGTTGCACCACCTTTGCAACGCAACATGGGAGTAGAAATGCTCTTCCTGTAGAGTACTTCACAATTCACCTCTTACAGCTACCAGACAATACAAGCAGTCCTAATATGTTCTAAGATACAAATCAGTCCACTGTCTGTGTGCCTGTCTGTGTCTACCTGCCCCTCCCTTCCACCTCCCAGAGGTGTACCCCCACCCCCCACCTCTTTCACACCTGCTGCTCTGCTTCCCTTTCTCTCCCCTTTTAAAACAGGTTGAATACACTGAATGTCTCCCCTCACTCTCTCTTTCCGCCAAAACTCATATGGGACCACCTCTCATCATTCCCTTCATTATCCATTCTTTCCACCACTTCTTTTTTTTTTTTTCTTTTTTGCAGCTCCTCAGTTTCTCTTTCCCTCCCTCTGTTCATCTGTCGGTCTGTCTGGCACCTCGAGCGCTGCTAAGCCTTCAACCACTGTCAAAACGTACGGAGCTGGAACAGTGGCTCTGCTGTGTTTAGGTGGTGGCATTCACGCACACACACACACACACTTGGAGAAGCAAATGTGCACAAATTCAGCCATTCGCACTGCGAATACACACTTGTTTATACACACATCTATGCTCACACATGAACACACACACAAACACAAGTTCGGGCTTGTAGAACTATGATCTGTCTCAGACACACACACACAGAAACACACAGAAACACACAGACACACACACACACACACACACACCCTGGATATGGATAATAAACAGCAGAGCAGCAGAACATCAGTCACATGTGTTTACATTATGGCATGGAGAGAGATATGACACAAACCAACCCACCGACAACGCATTTACACACACACACACAAACACACACACACACGGTGATACTGAGAGTTATTGAGTCAGACAAGTCTAAGCCTTCCAAAGTTGGTGTGTGTGTGTGTGTGTGTGTGTGTGTGTGTGCCTGCGTATGTGTAATAATCCATTGGTTCTGTTCTGTGCTGATTCCAGGCGCTAAGCCCTGCCACAATTATTCAAATCCAGGCTTTTAGTTGCAGCACACCTCTCTCCATGGGCCTATGAGCCGGTAATCTTGCCTTTGGCCCTGCATTTCAAATGGCCTTAACTCCCATAAGGAATGCATATGAAGAGGAGCCACTAGTGGCTTAATCCGCCCTGTTTAAGTTGCTGAAACGTACACCTGTCACAGCGTCTCGCGCCAGAGCTTGTGGCTACTGATAGTTGAGCTGTAAATCCAAAGGCACGCAGCTTTTTAGGCCTTTACAAAAATTATCATGCTATTTTGCAGGGAGGTGTCAGGGGTAGAGCTTGAGAACCCCCACCTTTCCTCATCCTCCATTTATACCTCGCTTCTGGATTTTGGATTTCCTTTATTTCTGTCATCGGTGCTTTTATCTGTCTCCCACTTTAATACTGCTACTGGGATTCATAACAGGTAATAGCACATGAACTAAAGAAGATAAAATTAAGTAAAATCCCATTTTTAAATCTATTTCTGTTGATTAAATAACATGAAAGCATCACTGGCAATTGAAGAATACTTCAAATGCCAGTGATGGCCTTTACAGTCAACATCAGAAATACTGAAGCATCACGACAGACAACAGATGAGATATTTTGGTATAATATTATTGAGTTCATTTTTATCAGGGGCTTCATGCTGCATGTCATGATCTCAAACAAAATATTGAGTTCAGATTATATACCTCTGTCTTGTACTGAACTTTAGTTCCTAAAAGTTCCTTTAGGTTCTTTCAAAGTTTGGATTCGTAACTGTCACACGATACCATTAGGGACTCATCTGATTGCTCCCAGATTCACCGCGCATCATGAAAAAACATAACCTCCAGTCATAAAGAACTTCTTCAGTGACAAGAAGAACAGTCTCACAACAGATGGCGTTACCCCACAGAGCTCTGAGCTCACGCTCACAAAGATGCTTCACACAGCGAACCTGTCCTCAGTCCCACAGTGTCAGAGAGTTCCGTTTTGTCAGTGAAGAAGTGTTTCCAAAATCCTCACATACAGACACTTGCTCAGGAAGCCTTGCAGGGCCGTTATTCCAAGTAATAAAAGTTACGGACAAGTTATTTTTTTTCACCTAACCCAAAATCCTAGATGGCTCACCCCAAAGACTTCTCAGTCTAAATGACAGTCCTATGATTGTTGTCAAAAGACACCTCCGACATGTCTTTGGCTTTCGCATAACTGCAGTATCTGCTCTGGAAATGAGAAGAGGTTAGCACAGCCTACCTGCCAACCATGAAAAAATGTTTTAATAGCAAAACACAGTCAAATGTTTTATTTATCTAGTTATTTTAACTGCAATTACACAAACTTAGCCATTAAATTAAATTAAATATTAGTGTCTGCTGTCATCAATAGGGTTAGGGTTAGGGTTAGGGTAGTTAAGAAAATTGTCTTAAATTAAGAGAGCTGCTGCATCAAAGCAGACATCTCCTTTTTTCACAAGAGACACCTCGTTGCTGTTTGTAGGTTTTTGATTGATCAACATTTCTCCACAGTTGAGGGTTCTATTGCCACCTGTTGCTTTGGATTGAACTTGACAGCATTAGAGGTCGATTTTTGTGTTTGCATGCTGACAGGGACATTTTTCAAAATAAAGAGCTTCAAAGTTAGCATCACCGGCCTGTTTAAGATCACGCCAAAGCGTTTCAACCTGCAGCAGATTTTGGCTAAACAAAAATCTTTTGTTTTTTCAGTCATA
Source organism: Hemichromis elongatus (assembly GCA_015108515.1). Lineage (NCBI taxonomy): Eukaryota > Metazoa > Chordata > Actinopteri > Cichliformes > Cichlidae > Hemichromis > Hemichromis elongatus. The sequence continues at coordinate 7,762 of VUQR01030686.1, forward strand.
TAGACATATACTTGCTGGTGTGTTTTGTATCATTGTCCTAGTGTGCTTGATTTTCAGGGCACAAACTGATGGATACTTTATTCACAACACTATCGATTCCAAACTCCAACTATCTTCTATTGCTTTAATAAATAAATCATTTCAAATGTCACTTTTACTTTATTTCATTTTTATTTGAGCTATAAAATTAACAGTTAGGCTGTCAAAAAGGCAGGTTATTCAAAAATATCATACAGACTACAGATGCTCTCTGTTTGAGCCCCCAAAGATTAGCTCATTTAACCACTCTAATTTGTAGATTGTCCAGTTCCAGTGGAATCAGGCACATTACACGCGTAGTCTTGTCAATATATGCACCCTAGCATTGATCTCCAATGCTTCTCCGGTAAAAACTGCATTTGTGAAAATTGCTTTGATGAGTAATTAACAAATATGTGAAAGCACAGTGTGTGAGCATGAAAATAGTTGAGATGCTGGACTCACAGGATTAGTTTGCCACACCGGTGTATACTAGCTAAGATCATTTATGCCATCACTTTATGGCATTTTACTTTTTTTGTGTTTGTGTTTGTGCTTCAGGTTGGTTTTCCATATTAAAGCCCTCATTTGTCATTTCTTTTGATTTGACAAAGATCTGCATGGCAGCATCTGTCGAAATACATTTTCAGTTTGGAGTTACTATGCAGACGTTTCCATCAATGTCAAAAACTACCCAAAAAACACCACATTACAATAATCTGGATTTCTCTTATAAAAATTTGCAAGCCATTTTCTTTAAAAAATGGAAAACACCATCTCCACCATTGTTTCTGTTTGCCCCTCCCACTAATATCCCCAACCACACCAGTTTACACACTCTGTGACTGTGGCAGGGATAGCGATGAGCTCAGGACAGCTGCACGGCAGCCTCAGGTAAGACAGAAACTGCCAGTGTCATACACAAGGGACCGACATGTACTCCGACATCTGTTGACGAAAGCACACACACACACGTGTGCACACACACATACACACACACAGAGTCTTTGAACTTTTTCTTTGCCTTACAACAATCTTTTGTTTTGGGCAGCCACCATGAGTTTCATGTGTACAACTTTGCAACTTAGTACAAATCTCACAGACTCACACAAGCTCTGATCAGAGCCTGTGGTGCACAGAGGAAGGGGAGTTCTCATACAAGCTTGGGGCAAACACCATCTCACACACAGACACACACAAGCGCTCAGACTCCCAGCAGTCTTCAGCTGGCATGCGTGAGGGCCAGCAGCTGCAGGCTGCCAGCCTGTCTGGGCCTAGAATTTTACCCAGAAGAGGGGCACTGCCAGTGGGCTGATGCTCTACCCATGGCCCAGGCCTGAAATAAGGCCTTCAGAGGTTTAGTCCCCCTGGCTTATGTGTGTATGTGTGTGTGTTTAATATTGCTATAAGTGTTGGCAGTAATGTGTTGGCCATCTGGTAATCTGTACCCTCTGGGGCCATACATAGCATTACAGTAGTACTGCAGCTGCCACAGCTATTTACAGGCCCACACACTCTCAGGGACAGGGACACAAATACAGTACGATCACAGCAGCCAGCCGTATAGAGCTAGATCGTGACATCACCAGTGGAGTGCATTATGGGACCACTGTTCACACAAGTCCGACTCGATTATGGAAATTCAGAGGCAGATACTGCTTTTGGGTTTAATTGTGAACACTAAAAACTAAATTAATGAGGAGGAATAAAATATTTAACTGATGTAGTTACATTTCATAGGGCTGTTGCTAGTGTTGTTAGTTAACATAGCTCTACCTAAATAACTGTATGGGCAACTCCCTCCTAATGACGCTACTTTACCTCATTGTTTAGCTTCTCTCTATGGGTCATCAGGCTGTTTTATTTTTCATTTTTAGTTAGTGTGTTTTCCTCCTTTTTACCTGTTGGCATTTATCTTTCTGTTGCATTTGCATGTTGGTAACTACCCAGAATGCATTGCAGTTTCCAAACTCTTTAGGTACACACCCAGAGACACACACAAATGCACAGAAACTGTAAAGACAGCAAAACAATCACAAAATTGTGTGCACAGATAAAGACAAACTTTTTTTCATAGGTGCACAGAAATGTGTACACACACGCACACACACACACGCACAGCCAGACTGAGACACTCTCACCTTCTAACTCTGCTGTCCTGTTTTCCGTTGCTTCATTGTCCATATTCTTATGTAATTTATGAAAATGTGATGTGCTGTTTGTGCTGCTATGTGATCCATGGCCACCTAATGTTCTCCACCACCTGCTCGGCGTTTGGAGTCGGGGTCTTAATGTGACAGCGTGGGCGACACCGGACAGACCGAGAGCAGAACAGCCAATGACTAAGCAGGCATCAAAAACAGCCAATGCCGAGAAATAATTGAAAATAAAAGTGCTTTATGTAAGGCAAGTGTGGTTAATGAGCTGTAGGCAAGTGTGATTTCTTTAGTTTGTATCTGCAAACCTTCTTTTGTTCCGCTCCGTGCCTCTCTGTTACTGTCGTTTTGTTTTTTTCTTTGCTTTGTTACTTAAAAGTAATGCTTTGGAGTGTGTTTTTGAGGGGTTGGCAGCGTATGCAGCATTTTGTGTAGTCTAAGAGTTGGTTTTGCACTAAACAATAGGGTGGAAGGTTGTAACCATTGTGACTTTTGGCTCACTCTTTTCTCTTTTCAGTTCCTAAAATAGTATTTATTTCACCCACTAGCTGCTCTTGTTCTTTACCGGGCTGTTTGTGGACATAGATGTTAACAGATGGTAACTTTTGATTTCTAATCTGTTTCTCTGCTCTGCAGCTAACACTAAAGGTGTATGGCATCCAATTAGAAGCAAAAAGTTCAGTCTGTGTTTTGGAAGTTGAAAGAGACACATTTAGTCATTTCATGGGGGGGATGTATAATTATTAATGTGAACATCTCTTAATTAGTCTAACCCTAACCCTATAATTTGGCCCAACACCTTAAAAAGAATACATTTTTCATAAAATCTGCTTTTATGAAGCATATATGTAGCTTCTGTTGACACTATCAGAAACACGATAATGGTTATGGTTTCATTACTGTTTGCTGCAATGGCGATGGTCTATTCACAAAGTGTCCTTTTGTAGTTACTTCTGTTCATGCTTACTGTAAGTCTGAAAGTACACCTGGTGTGGAGATTGTCTTGTCAGCTACTAATAACAGTCATAATAAAATACAGGGCTCACAAGTAAACTTCCTCTCCCCTGGATAACTTCTGATCCCAAAGATGTTTGGAGCCAAGAAGGTATCATTTAGAATAACAATCAGTTTATGGTTTATTTGGCAAAGTATGTTCTTACACAAGGTATGTAGCAGATGTCAACTAATGCCACACAAAGAAAAAATGTAAAGCGTGGTAGAGTAGGAAAGGCTAAAAAAACAAAAAAAGAAGCTGATTTTCTAGTATATGTACTGGCCAGGAAAGGTGAAGGGTTGTCATTTATGCGTGGCAATTTTGGTGCAATGGCTTTAAAAAAGAAGGTATGCCCTGAGATGTAAGGCCAGATTTCTCATTTCTCATCTAAAATACAAAAAGATTCTTCTGCTTAAGCTTTAGATTTTATGACACTGTGACACAAACAAGCTCTTTTATGACTTTTTTGTTCACCCTACAGATAAAAATCAACACTTCATACAACAGCATCTTTTAATAGTATGCCTTTTCTTTGCAGACCCATCTCCTAAAAGGAGAATGAACCAGTCACCTTGCTCAGCGCCCAGATGTGTATTTTCCTGAGGATAAAGATCTACACAAGTCAGCTCTGTAAGTCTCTGTGACCTACCCAACAGACAGATTTGCAGACATTATTATGCATTTTAGAAATAAATGTAAAAATAAATGTTAAGTTTTAGAAAATTAATGTGCAGAGTGTTTCATTTAATCATTTAGTAAATGTTCATAGGGCTTTTAAAATAGCGTTATGTAAATTTGATTTCATGTATTTACACTGTGTGATTGCGCAGTAATCATTCGATTTCTTTTCATGTCCACTGTTTCCTTTGTGCTCTACCATCAGTGTTGGGCAGTTACGGAATACATGTACTGACGTTACATATTTAAAATACAACATATGAGTAACTGTAAAAGGTGGTATACAGAATACAGTTACTTTGTTCAAATAAATGGATTACACTGTGGTCTTTCCCTGTTTCATATGTTAGGCTATGCCCTCTCTATTTCTGGTAATTCCACGCTGGTGAAAACTCAAACAAAGCACGCATTAAGAGCCTCTAATGTCCGGGTCTCAATCTTGCGGCCCATGTCACCTCTACTTGCGGCCCACATAAATGACGTGAAGAAATACTTTTAAAAATAATTATTCAAAAAATGATTTAATGTGTAGGCAATAGGCAGAGTTTTACAGGCATAGCCTTAAGAATGTAGCCTGATGGGTAGTGTAGTCCGTGCTGCAGGGAGAATTCACTGCTATACCCGTTATATGTCTGTGAGCGTGAGGGAGGGAGAAAAAGGAGAGCCAAACAGTACGAGTTGTCACCGACCAGAAACGGGAGATGGAAGCATGTGAATATAATAATAATCACTGCAGCCAAAAACAGTGTCTGACGAGCCCAGTTGTAAGTAAGCTATTGAGACTTGAATGTACACTGTGTTCGTGTTTTCCTCCGAAACAATAAGTTCAGTTGAAGCAGCCTTTCAATGCCTCTCTCTCTCTCTCTCTCTTGCTATCAAAGTTGACCCAGACAGTAAAGTAAAGCTAGTTTTTGGCTACAAGCCCAACACGGAACCCGACATATTAGCCAGAGGTCCGTTTATTAGGGTTCAGAGCTGCGGACCTGTTTTATATACGCGTGGAATAATTTAGCATACAAGATCACTGCAAAAAGTGCAGCCTTACCTCATGTCCACTCTACTGTTACTCATTATGTATTAAGATTTAAAAATCTAGTTGGCATTGGTATGGAGGGTAACCTCAGGTAATAGTAATGAATCACACAGCAATAGTATATTCATGTAGTTGTACAAAGCATGACAATATATTAAGTAATCCAAAGTATTCAGAATACGTTACTCTGATTGAGTAACGTAATGGAATACGTTACAAAATACATTTTGGGGCATGTATTCTGTAATCTGTAGTGGAATACATTTTAAAAGTAACCTTCCCAACACTGCCTACCATTGTATGCTACATACAATTAACTGTAAAGTCTGGCGAGTTATCCTGACTATACTCTTCTCCTGACTGAAGTTTGGTCTGTTTACAGCATCCTGCCATGCAATTGCATTTGTTCCTAACCATGGGGAACCCTCATGTTAACTTTTATCAAGTGGAAAAAAGTTAGCGTTTATCCTCCAGCTTCACTTAGTTTATGTTATGCTAACATAGGTGTGTAGCTAGTGATCACGTAGCACACCATTATATACCAGCTAGTCCAACTTCAGTAACCCTACAAACATCACTGCTGTTTAGTTTTCTGTCTTTATTTATGTTGGAAGTGATAGCAGAGCTGTACATTTTAGTTTTTTCAGAAATCTCTGTCAGAACATGATATATCATGTTTAGTTGGAAACTAGCAAGCTAACTTCCTGCTGACTTCTAACTTCGTTATCCATGAAGCAGTGTGGCTTTGTCAGTGTTGCCAACTCCTCAGTAAGGAAAATCGCTATTGGCTGTCCTAAAAGTCGCTAGAAGTTGCTAAATGTGGTCATTGCCTAATTTGCATAATAGGGCATGCTAATATAATTGTAACCTATGTTATAAGAAAGAGAAATAACATCATGGAAGAGACATAAAATAAGTAAAAACACCTTAAATCCATTTAGAATTTATTTAGAACAACAAATGAAACTTCTTTTAGCAATTATTGTTTTGCTTGCCAGTCCAAGCCCTTTATCCGGACTTGGACTGGCAAAAGTGACCCAAAACAGGCACTCTGGTGGAGATACAGTGTGTGCGTGTGTTTATAAGTAGTTTTAAACCTTGTGATGCACAACACAACATAACAGTAAAAGAAGAACTGACTGCGTTATAGTCAGTGTGGGAGCAGCGGCTTCGCTCATGCGCAATTCATTTGCAGTTTGGATGCATAGGTGTGAACATCTCCTGCTCTGATAGCAGCTGGGGGAGGACTATCCTCCACCTGTGAGTGCTTTGGCATGGGAGGGCAGCACCCGCTGCTTGTTGAGAGTAAGAGCGATACGTGCTTTCACGTCAAAAAGTTGCCATAGATGAGTCTCCAATAACACCAGAAAAGGTCACCAGATTTGTTGCTAGTCGCTTTTTAGAAAAAGCATGTCTAAGGGGGTCTGAAAACTTGCTAAATGTAGCAATGAAGTCGCTAAGCTGACAACACTGGGCTTTGTAGCTTACCAAAGTCGTACTAAAACATTTTTTGACAGATTTTTAAGCGCAGTGTGCCAAATAAAATCAGTTCGTGGTCAATAAGCATAACTAGTATTAATACATAAGGCACACTGTCGATTAAAAAAAAATAAAATAAAGGATTTTAAGTGTGCCTTATATTGAGGAAAATACGGTATATATATATATATATATATAAAAAATACGGTATATATATATATATATGTATATGTGTGTGTGTATGTACACCCAAATAGAAAAAAAGGACTGTTAATTAATTAGCATGTAAAAGTTAAATAGATATTTTTTCTTGGTGGCTTCAGTTACAGTGGTCTGCCTACAATAATACCCCCATAAAATTAACATTATGACTGAGCTATCTCGTAATGACTGAATGTTCGAGTGACTGAATATTCTCTTTTTCCAAGGATGAGTGTCCATTTGATTAGAGGAGGTATGTGGACTTATCAGGGGATAATAGCTCAACCAAAGAAATGAGTGCACAAAATGAAACGTCTCATGCTTCTCTGACAAACACTGGAAGCAAATAGTGTAATGCCAAGGGCATATCGATTTTCAGCTACATCATATCCTTATTCCATGTATGTTTCTTGCTCCATAGCTATGAAATGTCTTCTGTTTCCATTTACACTGGACCCTGGAAACATGTCAAATAGAAAAAGAAGAAACACTTGTAACCTTGTCAAAATTCATGAATTTCAGAATTTGCAGGCGGGGTGGCCTTGAGGTCCTCCTGTATATGGAATGATCCAAATTCACTGCCTCAGGTAAAATATAATTCCGCAACAGAAACAGTGTAACTACTCACCAAGTCCCCCTAAAGGCTACAAGGTTCATTACACCTGTCAAATGCAACAGTGTAGTTAACACCATACAACGCGCTGACAGTTCTGCTGTTCTTAAAGCATTCTGAGTATTTAACACCGGTGCCAACATATAGTAAGAGAGTGGAAAAATCTATGCTTTTAACTATGCTACTAGTTGGCAGCAATAGTTAAGTAATAACTAAGAATCTACACACTGCTCCTCTACAAAGATTTAAGGGGTGGTTTCTCTTGAGTTTGATAATAGTTACAGGCCATTATCATCACTAAATATACTTGTATCTATTAACTGTCTTGTTGGCTCACCATCCTTTTTTTATGACATGGTTAATTAAACTTACACATAAAAGGGTAAATTGAATCTATACCTAATTGTTACAGTAAATAAGGCACTGGTGACCTCTTGGACATACCTGTAAGCTTGTTAGTTCTTTTATTAATGCCATTATTAGCTTTGTACCACAGCACAAAATGCAAAAAAGTTTTTCTTTGCAGATCTTTCATCCTTCATACAACACTGTGTGAAATAAAGGAAATAGTGAAGCTTGTGTGTACAGTTATCCTGGTTAAAAACAAAACAAAACAAGAGGATAAATTATTTTGGTGCTTTCATCTTGTAGAGAACGTGATGTAGACTATGCTAAAGGTAAAGCATTTCATTGTATTTTAACCTTGTTAAATGAATTAATCTTACTTACCCTAAGTAGTCAATGTAGCTGGATAACATCTGAAAACATATTATGGTGTTTTTTTTTAACTGTTTGAACAGTTTTAAGTGTGTAAAAATGCCAAAGGGAACATTAGGCTATTAACTAATTTAAGTGAACAATACGACATATGCATAAAAGAGATCTTCTAATGTTTTGGCCCAGTCGGAGGCTCAACTCAAAGCTGACAGCTGACTGTTTGTGACACAGTAAACTTTGAGCTAGGTAGCTCTTCCAAACAGGTAAACTCTATTCAGAACTACACAAGGAAATGAGGGATAAAGCATCACTGTAGAGTCAAATAAACTGTACACACAGTTTAATAGGTCTAAGGAGCTGTAAAGAAAAAGGCGTCTGGACTTCTTTAGGTTGCTTGAAGACGTTTCACCTCTCATTCGAGAAGCTTCTTCAGTTCTAGGGTCAAATGGTGGAGAGTCCCATATTTAAACCTTGTGGGAGTGTCCCTCGTAGAGGGACAATGGACCCCCTACTGATCCTCTACCTAATCACACGAGGTGTGAACACAGGTGTGGGTCTCAATCAGCCATGGTTTCGGGTGAGCTTAGTGTGAAACCTAGCCCCACCCTATCATGTGATTTCCAGAGGTCAGATTGCCCAGGATGTGAGTGGGCGTTAAGGCGTCTGGGAAGGGATCTCAAAACTGGATTATAGATGACAGACAGTTGGTGTTGTAAACCACCGCCTCTGTTCAAAGATGACCGTTCACAGTGGACATAGATGGCTTCTTTAACTCCTCTTTCAAACCATCTGTCTTCTCTGTCCAAAATGTGAACATTGGCATCCTCAAAAGAGTGAC
>VUQR01030689.1:0-16713 GCA_015108515.1 Hemichromis elongatus
ACGGATACATACTTTCATTACTGCCAACACACACTAGAGCATCTGGCTTCTGTTAACTCTAACCCAGCATCTTACAAACATTTGATATATGTGTGTGTGTGCACGTGTGTGTGTGTGTGTGTGTGTCTGTGTGTGTGTGTGTGTGTGCGTGTGTGTGTGCCTGCGCAGTGGACACATTTATCTCCAATATCTCCACTCTCAAATCGTCATCCCCTTCAGTACACCCACAGACACCCACACCCACACACTCACTCAGGTTTCTAGATGATAATGAATGGACATACATCCGATATGAGAAGGGGGAACCCTCAAGTTGTTGCCACCTGCAAATTACAAAGCAGCACTCAATGAGTTAATATTGTGTTCTCCCAGCTCAGTTTGTGTGCCTGTGCAGGCACATGCATTTGCGCATGTGTGAGAGTGAGTTTGTGTATGCACACGCGTGTGCAAGGGCTGAGGAATGCCCTTCCCGGTTAGAGAGTGGGGGCCCAAGCTGGGGGCTTTAGAGAGGAGCCCAGAGTGTGTGTGTGTGTGTGTGTGAGAGAGTGTGTGTATGTGTGTTTGAGTTCAGTGGGAGCTTAGCAAGGGGCCCTGTGTTTTGTTCTGTTCCACATCAATGGGACGTCAAGCCGGGTTTGGGCCTGACAGCACCCGGATTAAAGGTTTTCTACCAGACACTCTCTACCCCTCCCCCGACACACAAACACACACAATGGGCTGAAAGAACACAGTCTTAACTCTTGGAGTACTAAATTGTAATTTGCAAGCAGCTACAGCCAGCAGGACAAGCCCTCCCATTAATGAGGAAAGGGGTTAAGAAATGCGTGTGCCTGTGTGTGTGCGTGTGTGTGTGATCTGCAACAAATGGGCATAAGGAAAACTAAAAACATCACTACACAAAAAAAACCCAAAATCCAGATTTCACTTAAACTGTTAATAACCTCATAGTTGACTTTGATCCAGAACGTGGTCAGCTGTTCACAATTTTCCTTAGGATGCCAAACAACTAAATTTGGAATTAATAACTAACACTATTATGTCTTATTAAGAATATTTCATCATTTCTTTATTTATTCATACAGAAACTGATGTTGGGGGAGGGAGGTGATGCCTTCACAGACCTTCAAATCAGTTAAAATATAGAAAAATTGCATAGAAGGAAACGGAAGGCAGGTGTACAAGGCAAAGTACACACAGAGGCCAGGCCAACACAAGGACAAATTACAAAACTGGCACTGAAAAGAAAAGCAAATACAGCTCGACAATTTAAAGCCAGTGTTCCTGTTCTAGGTTTGGTCACCTTCATCAGTGGCTTTGCAAGCAAACAATCACTGATGCATTTGCAGTAAAGATACAATTTCAAAGACGTGGTGAGTAAATAATACACGCACACACCACACAGACACACACGGATAAACTGCACACACTCAATTTTGCACAAGATGAATCTATTCAGTGTCTGCCGAGGTCGTAGAGCAAACAATGATGCTTCAGCTATTCAGAGCTGTGATCATGAAGAATGCCACATCTCCACTTAAACATAGTAATATCCATTCTATTGAAATTAAATTTGAAAACTGAATGTAACACGCTGACACTGACCTGAAAGACAAGTTCATAAATTCATAATTTGTCAGATTTTTAAAGAAATATTAGTCTAAAGGTTCTTTTTTTTTTCCCTCCCTGAAAACCAATTAAATGCTGTTTAGTTTTAGAAAAAAAAATCAGAGGTTAAATCAAGGGGTTTTTGCTTTATTATGCTAATATCTATTTACATATTAGATAGACACTTGCTGTACACACTTGGACACAAAATGGCATTTGGTGCAACTTTCTAAGCTGTACTGGGGGCGGTGAGACGGATGGAGGGACAAAAAAGAGGAGTAAAGACAAGCAAGGGTAAGAAGCTGTAGCTTGTGCCTTTTTTTTTTGTTGCCCCTCTGGCTTTGAACATCCAGCAGTTCATGCCTCCACCGGACATTCAGCTGACAATAAACACCTTTGATGCTGACTGCTGTTGGGCTGTAAAAGTTCCTACTAAACCCCTACGGTCTGGGTGTTGGGGAACACATCCAAGCCGACCGCCTCAGATCCCTCATGACTTAATTAGTGCTCTCTGATTCTCCGCATTAGTTTACTGTATAGGAACAACTTTTATCCTTAACTGTAATCAGCTTGCCCAGAAGAATAGAACACAATAAGAAGCCTGTTTGAAGTTTTCTTTGTGTTATCTCTAGCACTTAAACAAAAGCCCAGTGCAGCTTGCCTAGAGTATAATCTTGGGCCAGTAGGCAGCCCAGTTGTTGAAAACCTGCACTGTTGCAGATGCCACCTGCAGTTCCTTTTCCCCAAACTAAGCTTGGAAAAGCAATTGTTTTTATTATGCCTTAATCATAAAATGAGTGTTCTCAAGCTCAGAGGCTGATTAGTTCCTAAAGGATGTGTTTTTTGTGGATAGGTAATCATAGCCTATTACACGCACACACACACACACAAATCGATTTTCTTAAATTATTTAAGAACTCAAGCAGCCTGCCTACCAGTCTCAAGAAAGTTTCCTCCCCTGATTAAAGGAATTATTCCTAAAGTGAATAAATTCAGCCATTTATTACCATTTGCCCTCCTCGCCCACCGAAGTTTTTTTTTTTTTGTGATGAATTCTTGAGGTGTCATTAATATGCATAATCAAGCAAAGCTGGACATTAGTCTAGCCTTTTAGATCTATTATCAAGAGATGACCATGACAGACTGCAGAGCTATAATATAATATTATAAAATATTCTACTCCCACTGATGATCAAGGTGACCGCTAATTTGATGGCAGTCCTCTTCATCTTTCCTAGCTAGTACAATTATGACATTTGCTTGGAGTGTCTGAATGTAAAATTATTTATTCCGTGTGAGAAGGCAGGAACTCGGTCTTTTTACACTGACGACCTTTCTGAAAAATAAGCTGGTGATTTTTGGGAAAAGAGAAACCTTTTTTTTTTTTAATGTACAGACTACGCAACCTGTTATAATTAGAAATCCGATTCTGTTTCGTTTCGTTTTTTGTTTTTGTTTTTAATTAAAAATCTGTAATATTTGTTGTTTAGGTTCTTTTTTTCCTGGATCCAAATACAATAACTCCAGCACCTGTGTGGCAAGTCAGCCAAAGTTAGTGATGCTGTCTTTATTCTAAAATGGTTCTTTATCAGGCTGTCGCCCTTAATAATAGCCTCTATTTATGGTACAACCGCGCCATCTAGTGTCAAAAAACGAATTTTTTAATTTTTTTTTTTTTAAAATAGACCTACAACACTGATGAACAACTGCTTTATGGCTTGTTTGGAGATGAGAGCCTTTCTTAATTTTCTACAGTAAACACTGAAAGGCACAATCAATGCAAGGAAGGAATTAGTTGTTCTTTTTGTACAGGAACCAACAACAATCAAACATAGTCTGTGGAAAACATACACCAATCAGGCATAATATTAGGACAACCTGCCTTTGGCTGCCAAAACAGCTCTGACCCATCAAGACATGGTCTCCACTAGACCCCTGGAGGTGCCCTGTGGTGTCTGGCACAAAGATATTAGCAGCAGATCCTTTAATTCCTGTAAGTTGCAAGATGGAGCCTCCATGGATCGGATTTGTTTGTCCAGCACATCCCACAGATGCTCGATTGGATCGAGATGTGGGGAAACTGGAGGCCAAGTCAACAGCTCAAGCTCATGCAGGTTAAGGCTACATACTCTTTAACATCAAAGAAATGTAAAACACAAATAAATAAACCAAAATAAAAACTAATGAGGAAAAAAAAAAACAATCAGATGACATTTGACAACAGTGGGAAGGAAAAACTCAACGTCATTTAAGAGAAAGAGCCTTTTGAGCTCAGATTGTCTTCAGGGCAGCATGCAGTGCCTCTGGAAATTAATTGTTCCACATTTTGTTATGTTATAGTCTTAATTTTAAAAAATGGAGCAAATTCATTTTTCACCTCCAAAGCAGCTCAAGCACTTTTGGCGGCAATTACAACATCAAGTCTTTTTGAGTATGATGCTAACAGCTTAGCACAAAAATTTGGGGCAGTTTCTAACAGTCTTCTTTGCAGAACCTCTTGATCTCCATCAGGGTTGATTGTGGAATGTCGTGCACATCCATTTTCAGATATGTTATCCACTCAAGGATATTTAGATAGTGGGCCTGAAGCTGTTCCTTTGTTATCTTTGTTTTTAATCGGACCAAAAAAATTGTTATTCGTGGTAGGAGAGCCATTTAGGTGCCTTTTGGAAAACTACTTTTACTGAGAAATGACTACTCCATCTGCCATACAGGCATGATCTGTGGAGTGTTGCAGAAATGGTTCATTTCTTACTTCTTCTTTTTTTTTTGATTGACTTTTGTTTTAATTGTTTATTTTATCTTATTTTCAGTTGTTACATACGGGACAGACATGACTGGGGGAAAGAAAGAGTGGGAGGGAAAGAAAAACAGAGGGGAAGAGGAAAGGTGACAGAGCAACGCTGGAGCTGGAGCTCTGTCAGAGTGACCATTGGATTTTTGGTCACCTACCTGACTAAGAGCCTTCTATCCTGATTGCTCAGGTTGGTCAGACTGTCAGCTCCAGGAAGTCCATTTATGGATTTATATTCTTCCATTTATGGATGATGGAGGCTCGTGTGCTCACTGGGACCTAATATGCAGTAGAAACATTTCTGTACTCTTTCCCAGATCTGTGCTTTGATGTAATTCCTTGGACTTCATGGCTTGATTGTTTGTACTGTGTGGTCAGCTATGGGACCTTATATAAACAGGTGTGTGCCTTTCCAAATCATGTCCAAACCACTGAATTGACCACAGGTGAACTCCAGTTAAGTTGTTGTAGAAACATCTGACAGATGATCAGTGAAAACTGAACAAACCTGAGGTCACTTTTGAGTTTCCTGGCAACATCAATGATATATTTCTTTATAATATAACATATACCCTGACTGGTCTGTGACCATGCAGCCCATTACGTAGCAAACTGAGATACAGTTTTGTTTTGTTTTTTAAATACATTTATAAGAATTTCAAGCACTTTTTTCATTTAGTAACTACGTGGTGTTGTTTGTAGAATTTTGAGGTAAAACTTTTTTTTTTATCTATTTTAAATCAGGCTGCAAAATGACAAAATGTGGAACAAGTGAAGCACTGTGGATACTTTCTGTTTCACAGCAGCAATTTTAACCCTCACAGGTGCAATACGATGCAGAAACGCCCAAGAATGCTAGTGTTAAAGTGATGGAGACGGTCATCCACAGACTCTGCTATTAAATTGGATATCATAGCAATAGCCTCCATAAATATAGTACTAGTGTTTTCATTGAAATATCTCTTTTTAATATGTGTTATGTCTGGCTTGGGTGACTGAGGTGATCAGCCCGTCAAAGACAACACAAAAATGATGAGACAGGGCTTCATCCACCGCGACATTAATAAAAGTAATACTAAGGTCATCACCATTAAATTATCATGACTGAATCAAAAGTATGTTTTTACAAAAACTTGTCTACCAACGAAAACCAAAAGAAGTTTTCCCTGAAGGACACTTCCAACAGTCCAGGTTTACTTTACAGTCATTGCCTTGGAAATCAAAGACATTTATGACACCACATTGCTGTATTTTTTTCTCAGATTACGTTCTCCCACAAATTAATACTATCAGATTTTAATACCCAAAATAGGTGATGATTTTTAAAACATCTATAACAGACGATAAAAGTGTGGTTTTAGTGTATTGGAAAAAAAGGCCAGTCTTTACTCAAACAGAACTAATATTATTGACTTTATATTTAATGCCTCACTTTGAGTTAAACATTCATGTCCACCATTAACAGCAGATCGTTTTTGTGGGTGTTATTCCGCCTTCCATCCAACAGAGGGCGCAACTGTGCTCTGTTTGAGATTTCGCCACCGAATCACCGGGTATGTGCTACTATGTGCTTGGACAACTAAATGCGGAAGGTGTGTGATTGTAACGAAGTACCTGCAGACGACTTCGCTGGTGACTAAGTCAGATTTCCTCTATTTCATTTATTGGTATAGACAGTAAATAAAGACAAGTATCTTTATATTTCTATCCTAGCCAAGTATACTTCGAGTATACCTATGATATGTTTACTAGAGCAGGTTCTATGGCTATTTTAAAAAAATCTGGATTTTATCATTTAAATAAAAAATAAAAAAAAGATTTTGAACTGCATTAATTATGATTGCTTTGTGGATTTGATGGAGCAACATACTTTCTTTGTTATATTTTACCGGAGGCACTGAATATTTGAATGGAAGAATTTTTTTTCACAAGTCACAACAGGAAGAATGGGACTAATTACGAGCATTAATTATGGCTTCACTTCCAAACTTTGTCAGAACTGTGGCTTACAGCGCATAAAAGTGATCGTTGCACACAAACAGACATGTTCATGTTGTTATACCGTCTGAAATGTCTTCACGTGGAATGAAAATTTTAGAATTAGGGTTATTTGGTGTTTCCAGGAGTTTAAAAAATATGTGTTTTCTATATTGAACATTGCCTTTCCTAAATTGATATTAACAAGATTTTCTTTTTCTTTCTTTCTTTTTGCATATTAATGAAAAATCACAATGAATAAAAATCAACACAACGTCTACAGTAGTAAACCAAACCAAGACTTGCACTAACATGTTGTCCTGTAAACCTGGTTCTGCCTGATTAACCAGCTGAGCTGCCACTTAGGCAAAGACAGAATATTAGATTTGACTTATCCGTTATTTTTCTAAGAAATGAAACTATACACTATTCTATTGTCATGCTACACCCTGATACACATTCATTCAGTGTCTAACAGAAACCTAGAAGCTCTTCAGAAAAACTGCCCTGCTTTTGACTATTTTGTACTTTAAAAGTCCAACAACGCTTTAGTAGAGTCGGATTTAGATGCAGCCTAACATTTGGACCTGTGGTGACGTCTACGGTGGAGCTGTTTAATTTCAACATGTATACTAAGTCGATGTTAGAAAACTAAGAACCTCGATAACAAGTCCTGTTATGAAATGTAAATTCCAAGTTTGCTATTTCAAAAGCAGTTCTGGTCCTATTTATAGGTATGAGATCACATGACATCACTGTTCCACTGACCCCGCCCCTTAGCGACTGCTTAGCAACCACTACTGCCCAGCGGTAGAGATTTGTTGTTGACATCGTGAAAAAAGTTCCAAGCATCTGAAAACCTACAATGCAAAACAGAAAACCCCAACAATCTGATGATCCCCCACGAGCAAGCACTTGGCAACAGTGGGCAGGAAAAAAACCTTTAACAGGAGGAAACCTGCGGCACAACCAGGCTCAGGAGGGCGGCCTCTGCCTAGACCGGTTGGGGAAGTGATTTAGAGTGATTTCATTTCCAGTCATTTTCAAATTTCTCCCTTGCTTTGACATTTTTGATGTTATGTGTGGATTCGCGTGGGGTGCAACTGTGTGAGAGGACCTTTTTCCCTTCCCTGGACTCCCTGGATTTTCCCTCACATGCATATATGGTGCACTTGGTGTTTGTAAATAAACTGTTGAACTTACCTTTGAATTCCAGTCTGCGCCTGAGTCCTCTGCTACCAGTTATCATCACATTTCTGTCTTGCTTCGACATTTTTGATCTTATGTATGTAGGTTTTTATCTGAAAGAAAAAAGAGAATTTTCTTAAATTGCAGATAAGAATCAACAGGCTGAAACATTTTGCGAAGCGATGCAAGATATACTCAAAGATAGGGCAGCCGCTGTGTGGGCATGGTTTGTAATGTATGCAGTTGCCACAAAAACATGTAAAAACAGCGCAAGGCGCAAGAATCAGATATTTATATCAGTTGTTTGGTTTGTTTGTGTTGTTTTGGGGGGTTTTTGCACTACCTGAATTGCCCAGTACGTGTCCTAACAGCGACAAAGAATGTTTCATATGAAGGCATGCAAAAACAGACCGGTCCAGAAAAGAAGTGTTTCTCTTTGTGCTGTTGTGGAAGTTTACAATTGCACACCCTGTACTACGAAGAACTGCAAACGAAAGGAGTTTTTCTTATCCAAGACACGCTCTCTTACTTCTATTCTTCCCAGGCAAATACTAGCTTTTTGTAGTTGTCTACTGGCATCTTCTGGTATATCAACTCTCCTTACACTGTAAACTTACCAAACAAAAGCTTTCTCCTTAACCTGTGTACGAGATTTCAGAGGTAATAATGGGTGAAACAGGTGAACAAAAATATTCTACAGTGTCATGTTACTTATGAATACTATACCTGGCATTATGGTATAACTTTAAATACAAAATTCAAATTTTGTATTATGCTTGTTAAATAAAATAATTCCTCGTGATTGTACTGTACATGCGTGATGACACTTTAAAATGTATTCTACGAATTAAGAGTGAATCAACAAAGCAAATTATTAATTACAATATTTTTAATCGCTTTTTGATACAAAATGATCGTATTTATTTACAGGTATTATTTCTCTTTTCATTTTTATGCAGTATTTTAGGTGTCGTGACAGATTGCATCCATATCCACAGCATGTCTCCAAACTGAACAGCCTGTAGCATGTTAACCCTCCTGCTGTCCTCAAGATATCCTAATTTAATAATTTAATATTTAATAATCATTTGGAATGACACCAACTAATCTGGCTCTTCGCATTTTTTTTTTGTCATTCACTTTAAAGATGTTCTGCACACATGGTGATGAACTTTGTGTGATTATAGTTCAATATTAATTAGACAAATTCATTATCATAATCATGATGATCATTTCAGCTGTGTGGATAGGAGAGACATGGGGGATAGTGTTTTGATGATTGTGATGATGAACATAGAAGGACAAATATAATATTACACTTAACAAAATGATTATACTAAGCATTTTTATCACTATTGCAAAAGTCTTTTTCTCTGGTTTTAATGTGCACCAGTGTTTTGAAGAGTAGTTTAAGATGGGCTTGTACTAAATGATTTCTTAGTTTATTAAAACATTCTGTAATACAGCTCGAGTGCACAGGCCATGAAATACCCCTTTTTTTTATGATAAATTGATGAAATAAGAAGCTGGATTAAAAATTCTGACTGAAGCAGCCAGGATAGCGTTGGGGTCTGTTGTCAGCAAATTAAAAATATGCAAAGAACTTGCAAGTCTTCCCTGTAATTAAACGATACTCCAGGGATATGGAGGATTCGCAGAATATAAAACAGAGCAGAACGCTTTCCGGGATCCTAACTGGGGTTTTCAGAGACATGGGATGGATTCCTGGCGCAATAACATGAAAATGTGAAATGATAAAGGCTGTGGAGTCATCTGCTTAATTTGATAAAATAAGTAAAAGATGGGGTAAACAGCACAGTTGTTGCAGATTTGTCAGCTGCACATCCATTACGTGAATTTCCCTTTCCACCACATCCCAAAGGTGCTCAGTTTGATTGAAATCTGGACACTGTGGAGGCTATTGATGCAAAATGACATTAGGAATCCAGTCTGAGATGATATGAGCTTTGTGACATTGCAAGTTATCTTATAGAAAGAAGCCATTAGAAGATGGGTAGAAAAACAAATACATCAACAGCAACGATGCTCAGTTGGTGCCAAGTAGTCAATAACACTCCAAGAAAATCTCCTCCACAGCAGGAATCAAGCCATGCAGCAAAGGGCCGCAGGTCGGACTAGAACCCGAGCTGGCCGCTCTCAGCTGTATGTCATGTGGCCGCCTGCTCAACGCACCAAGCTAAACCAGGGGCCGAGCGCATGTGATTTGTAGCTCGTTTCCTGTTCTTCTCTGATGGAAGTGGTACCTGCTGTGGTCTTCTGCTGCTGTAGCTATATCCTCTTCTGCATACCTGAGTTGTAACAACAGATACTTCCAGTTGCAGTTGTCTAATATTCAGAAAAGATCCATCCACATACAGAGTGAGTTATATGACCTTTCTTCCCCATTCGGATGCTCAGTTTAAACTTGGTGCATTGAGTTGCTGTCATGTGACTGGCTAAACAGATGCTTGAATTTGTAGTTAAGCAGGTGTGTCTAATAAAGCGTCCATTAGCTATATGGAAAAAAACACACGCACAAAAAAGCCAGAAAGTTCGGGGCAACTGAAAAACTTTGAAGAAACAAAAAAACTTTATTAATTTAACAAGCATACAAAACAAAAAATCATTTTCTTTAAACTACCAATGCAGTTTCAGTGCAATTCCAAAATATACATTTTCAGCAGGGCATGTTAATCAAAGTTATTCACATCCAGACAGCCATTTAAATAGTTCTTTTGATTATCACTGTCCTAGCCAGAGGAAGCTCACGAGTAATACCTTCTTGAGGTAAAACAGCACACATTCAGTCTTTAAATGTACAAAACAAAGCACTACACAATTAAATATTAAATACATGAACAGAAATGTAAGTACTACAGCACAATACAAAACAAGCAGTTGTAAACAAAATTTGTAAACAAAAAAAACAAAGTAAGTATGTGGTGATACATATTTGGTTTGTGGATATAATAAATACCTAGCTGATGCACTGTATGGTATCCACACAGACAGTATTTGGTGTGAAAGTGTGACAGACTGTCAGTTATCATTTTTAAAAGGTGACAGATGTGGAAAATACAAACCAGGTTTCCTCGTTTATGAGTGTATTTCCACAGCTAAAGGCTATAGCATAGATAAACAGAGGCCAGTTAAACACTTAAAAAGCTGCTTCTTTTCTTCTCCTTTTTCCTTCACTTAAGAAGTGGGACATTCAACGTTTGCTCTCTTTTTTATCTTTTTTTTTTTTTTTTAAATAATGTTCACCGGCAACACAGGAAGCTGTCAATCATCCACAGAAACATTGTTACTTTAAGACAGGATCATAGTATTAGCAGGGCACAGCAGTGAAACAATAACAAGAGCTTAAGGATGGCACTGCGAAAAAGAGAGGGCGAAAAAAGGCTTTATTTGAGCCTGTTGTGAAAGGAGGATTTTGTAGCTTGCTGAGTAAATGGCCTGGTCACTCAGCGATGACAGCAACAGCCCAGAGGTTACAGCTTAACAGAGGTTCATTTCAGTAAGGCTAAAATATGTAATTTTGGGAGTTTTATAAAACTGGTTTAAGCATCATTTCGAAGAGCTTACAAAAAAAGTCAAAGGCTTTTCTATAAAACAGGCCCCACATGAAGTCATTTTCTTTCTAGACCAAGATACTGATATGTCCCGTGATTCTTTGGAGTTAACTTTTTTCTCTTTCTCGGCTGCTACAGATATGCTGCTACATGAAAAGTGAACAGTTGTGCAACAGAACCAGAGCTAGGACGCTCGCACCCATTTAGCTCATGTTTGCATGATTTTGCGTAATGATCCGCATTTCTTTTTAAATTGTCACAAACGTAGGTGTTTGTTTATTTTGACCTATTTATTTTTTAAGCTCTGGGCAAATACTCAACTTAGCTGCTCCACAGGCTTGTGTGACAGCACAACCTATTCATAGGTTAGTAGGTTAGTATGGAATACTGCTACAGTCAGACTCAGCTGGGTGGTAAACACTTAAATGCCGCTATCACAAGTCTAGCAAACACTATTTCAGCATCTCAAAATTCACCAACGTCAGAAGAGCAGATTGTAAGGTAACCTCAAATAAATATGCCCTTTACATGGATCATAAATAGATACATCACTCCGTAATTGTGCTATTTCTTTTATATGAGGGATTCAAAATGAACTCAAAGTTTAAGTTAGCCCCTTTTCTTTAATTGGACAGAATCTGAGCATGTTAGCTTTGTGCCTGAATGAGCACCCCGATAAGTTTTAAGCAAAAGTCGCGACAAAAATCTTTCCACGGCAGAAAACGTTTGTGTCACATTCGACGTGGCGTAAATCTAAATGCATGACTCTGCTGCATCTGTGCTCGTCGATCCCAATAAGACAGAAATATTCTCATACGATGCTTGTTTGCCATTCTTAATTCATAAGAAAGCTCTTCTTTTCTTTATGCATCCATAGCTGCTGCCAATAATACGACATATCTCTCAGAATACATCAAACATACCTTGTCTCTTTCTGTCATTCCTGTTAGTACATCTTAATAAAACCGTGAGGAACATGAATGTAAAAGTCAACCATGTCTGAAGAACAGAATGCTGTCACTTTGACATTTTAATGTCCCGTATCTGAAAAGGCCTCGAGAGATTAAAAGATTACCGTTAATAGGAGTTTTACTTATTACAGCATATTCAACGTAAATATAAGTGCTATATTAAAAAAAAAGGATATAGGTAAATTACGTACCTCCTACCCAGAAAAATCTGATTTTACATAAACGGTGTGAAAAGCACAGCATTCACTGGTACGTACCATTAATTAATCACACCACACTCAACTTTTCATAAGGCTGATCAAAACAATGAGCTCTGAAAAGCAGAACACACCAGATTAAAGAGTCTAGCTGTCTGTTATTTTCAATTTTCAGCTGCATGTTTTTTTTTTTAAATAATAGCACACAAGTTTACAAAAATGAGAAAAAGACCGAAAAGAATGTGCGAATGTGCGTGTCTGTGCTTTAAACAGTGAAAAGTGATCAGGAAAGGCATGGTCACGGGTTAAAGGGTAATTAAAACACTCAATTACAAGCACCAAAAGCTTCCCCTGTACCGCTCTCTTTGGGTTTAAACCTTCCAGCATTTACACCCACCCACACACCAAATCACTAATGTCAAGGCAGGTGTTCTCTGCCAGCCTTCAGTGGGAAAACACCTGCTGTGACACCACTTTTCTTTCCAGATATGGTCAGAAGTGAACAATGGTTTAATCTATCAACCCACACAGAGTAGTACAGCAGGATTGCTGGTCCTAAGTAACTGGGTGTTCATTTACCCTTTTGGTTCCTCTTTTTTTGTCTCATCCCAGCATGGATTATACACTTTTTTTTAAAATCTCCACCTCTCAAAAGCTGGCACTCCAGGTCTCTCACATTGTCCATGTCCCACTCTACCTAATACACTCCTCCTCTGATGGGCTTTCTGATTCTTCATTCTCGCTGTCATCTAGCTCAGGAAGATCTCCCCAAAGGAGCAGATTAAGGCCTGCGCACACATGTGAAGGGGACTTATGAAGTCTTATGTACACATGTCTTTGACTATGCAACTGCATACAGTTACAGCTTTATCAAAGGTGAGCTTATACTGACCCGTTGAATCCAGTCTGTTGAGAGTAGAAACAGCATCGCTATTGAACATCCAGAAGTGGCCGTTGTTACAGGAGAGCAAGCAGGGTTTGCAGGGGGCTACAACGTGATAGCCCACAACATTTCCACTAGAAGAGGGAGGGAGCGAGGATAAAGAAGAAACGTGAGTCAGCGCTTTGCTGGGGGCACTTCTGAAAAGTGCCAACACTACTAGTGAGTTTCCATTATCTAACACATGTTTGTGTTTGCCCTGTGTACTATAACAAAAGCTCGTGAACACAAATGAGACTCTATAAAGGTTCACTGTTTACTGTACTGTACTGTGCTGTGCTTTAAATATAATTCAAAATTAATCTTTGCAATCATAACTGGCAAGATAACCGGCAATGGTTTTAAAAATTAATTAACTGACATTTTTAAGTAAAAATAAGTTGTCTCCAGTATTATTTGATCACATATATACACTTGTGCTAAAAGAAATTATAATGTCTCTTTTAAAGCACTACCTAATGTTTTTGGGCTCAAAAGTGAGATTAATCAGCATATAAACTTACAGTCAAAATAGCTGCCAGACCCAACAATGTGTACAGATATGGCTACATATGCAACTACTTGTTTGCTGTCCTTTTTATGAATATCAACAGATGATCTTTCCAAAGTAAACGCTACAAAGGTAAAAGGGTACTAATATAATACATACCATTTGAGACATGCGATGTCTCTTAGTTTGCATTTACAGCTTTCAGTAGAGTAGCAGCTGGCCACAAAGTCAACAGTTCTGCGGGGAGGGTTCGTGCAAGGAGAGACAAACATACCCATTAAAAGACAACTCAGAGTCGTTTCACATTGTCATACAACAGTTTGGCCTGAGCATTGTCTCCTAAGCAGACAGACATCACTTTGCCACTGTTTTGTCAAGTGCAACTTGCCTTGGAAACAGACATAAACAAAAACTAGCAGCTTTGCTAAGAAAATTAGCGCTTACCTATTGGGAGGTATGTCAGTGGAAAACAGCTCGACCTCGGTGTCTGCAAGTAGCACTGCCTTCATGCCTCTCGTGCAGAGCAGACTGTCACAAAATATGCAGTTCACCTGGGTCACACACTTGTTTTTAAAATTAGCGTTTGAAGTAGACATTGTTGTTTTGCAAAATCTGACTTCGCCTCTTTTTCACGCTCTTTCTGCCTCCGGTTAGCAAACGCAGAACGGGAAAAAGAACCAAACACAGATAATTCTCACTAACTGTTCGCTTCGGTTTAATAAATCTGTAAATGAACTTTGCAAGCGTCGGCGCTAGCTCCAATGTCCTTGTGCAAACGTTAGCTTTTCCCTAACGATTAAACGGACGGCAGCTAACGTTAGCTTGTGAAACGAACATACGGAGGGATATATATTCGCGCGAAACCCTCTCTATATGAATAGAACAAGCTGTATAGTTAATTAATCCACTATATCGATGGACAACTGGCCTGTTTTCACGGCTTACTGGGCATCCATTCATGTACTTAACAGATAACTAAATAGCTGTCAGCTTTGTTTACAACTTCCTGGTATTTAACGGGACTTCCTTAAACTATCTTTAAAAGACCCCATGCGCTATTTTGATTGGATGTACACTTTATAGTAACCAACGCTATTGGTCAGATTCATTGCGGATTCTGAATGTGATTGGGTAGAAATTCAAGTTGACGAACCCTGATTCAAAATTCTGAAAAAAGCTGATTGGTGGACTTGAATGTCGTTCACGTTTGAGCGTTTGACCAATCGTAGTGGTGTGGTAGGTATGAGGCGGGGTCGTAGTTTAGAAAAAAAAAGTTGACGTAGTAATAGATGGAGTGCATTTTAATATATTTATACGGGTATTCTGTTCTTGTAAAGGCTGAAATTATGAATGAATGTATGTATGTATTCACAACCTAAGCAGGTTGAGAGTTTTTATCCATTTACGCTAATGTTCATAGTAAATAAAGTACGATGCTTTCTTACTACAGCCACATTTCCAGTGGCCTGATCCTAAATGTTGAGGTGTTCCTCTGCCGACACATACCCGTTGGTCCTGCACAATGCAAGCTAAAGGCTTGCTGTAGCAGATGCAGTTTTATCTACCCAAACGTGAATGTGTGCATCCATGCCTGTCCTGCGCACTGGGGGCTGACCAGCAGCCAGCCCCTCCATCTCTCCACTTGGTTTCCTCTTTCTCACTTCAGGAGGTGGGTGGTGGAAGAGAGGGCAGCACTTTAGTTTAGTCAAGCACACGGGCAGTAGTAAGATCGAGATTCGCTTGGGGCAAGTAACAAAAGGAAAAACTTTCCAAAGTGCTGAGTAAGACGTTATTCGGGGTTTTTTTTTCGTAAAGGGAATGACTCTCCTTTCTCATGAAGCTGTTGGCACCATTACCGGTCTTGAGGAGGCGGTGAGGCGCGGCGTCGGGAAGGAGCAGTAGCAGCAGCGCCAAACTCACAATGCGCTCTGAGTGAGCAGAGGCAGGGAGACAATTGATCCACGGGAACACTGAAGAGCTGTAAAAATCTCATTTTGGCTATTTTATTTCTTTTATCCTTTTTAAAAACTGGCCTCCAATTGACAATCCTTCCATCTACGGCTGATTTGTTGAATCATCAAGAGAAAATTGACTTCACTGCGAGGACAAGTGGTTGATCTCCAAACTCAGCCATGACGTCTCCAGCGAAATTCCGAAAGGACAAGGAGATCGTGGCCGAATATGAGACTCAAGTTAAAGGTAAAAGTTTTCCCTCAGATGTTTTCACACAGCACAACCCGCGGAGATTTAGCGTTAAATCTGTGCTTACTTTACTGCGTGCTGTGTTTTATCTGACTTGGCGTAATGCATCCCATTTTTTTCTGTTACCCTCACCTCTCCTATCCTACCCTAGCCCACCAGGCGTAAAGGACAGACTTGCCTTTGCATTTAATTCGAGAAGGTTATCATTGTGCAGACGTGGCGGATCACTTTTCGTGTGTAAATAATCGCTATCATAAATGGTACATGATCAGCGTGCTTCCCAAGCGTGTGATCGCTCTCCTTTAGGGCAACGTGCCGATGGCCAACAAAAGGCGGAAAGAAACGCTCACAAATCAGAGGTGTCGTCCAGATGTGGTCTCACCGCGGCCTCCTATCAAAGCATACGTTAAGGTGATGTGTGTATGTTTGCGTAGAGGACCCACAGGGCTGAGGTTTCGACACTGCACAAGGCAGGGCGTTTTCTTTCTCCTGCATGTCTGTGCTGCTGCTCTGCACCGGCATCGCTCGCTCATGCGTTAAACGCAGACTGCAATTAAATCATCGATTTGTACCCTGGCCTGTTCATCGATCGCAGTTCATCGGTGCAGCTTCTGCCGGTGATCAAGGACACGAGCAGGGGCAGCAGGGCTGGGAAAGCAGATTGTAGCTGTTAGGAAGGATCGTTTGAGTGGTTAACTAGTCACCAGATGATCGTTGTGTTTGTTGATTTTTTTCTGTCACGCTGGATCCAGATGTCAATCAGTTCTTGGGGGGGGG
>VUQR01030690.1:0-13866 GCA_015108515.1 Hemichromis elongatus
TTTTTACAGCAAGCAGAGAAAGTTTTAGTGTTTCAGGTTTTTAGTGATATTTTTACACAGTGATCAGTACACCTGGAAAACATCTGTATGTGTTGTTTCTCAGCAGTGTACTCACACAGAGCAAGATTCATATGTCTTTCTTTCTTTACTTACGTCAATTGGAGCATCTGTTTTATATATCTATATCTGTCAAAAAGCAGGTATTAATGGGACTTTTTGTAGCATCTTAGATGAATTTCTTATACACTTTATTGGGTTAATGTCAGTTAAATTTGGCTCATACTTTACTTTTTAGACACTCGCAATCAAACATAGTTATCTGAACAGCCACATTTTTCCTGTTTAGATCTGGATTCTGAGCAATCTAATGTTGGCGAGTCCACTCATGTTTGGTCCAAGACTAAACCTCTGATGTGAACGACAATAAATTTGCAACAGAAAGCAACTCATTTCAGATTAATCACGTTATGATTGCAAACAGATATTATGTAAATGCCAACTTGACCCAGTTTATTTGAAGACCAATAAAAGAATAACTCCATCTTGTTACCATTTTATCACTGTCAGTGAACGCCACACTCAGTTTAAAGATGGCAGTCAACATCGAGTGGTCTTAGTTGTGTTGGCAGTTTGGTGCCAATATGTTGACGACTATCACAGTGAGACAATTTGGAGTTTGATCCTTTACACACACATACATGTCAGCAAGAACATCTGAGAATTTTTGTTTAAATTAAGGCTTAGATTTGGATGTTAGATCCAAGGAACATGCTACTAGCACTCTGTACTGTACTGTAGTTCCAAAAAAAATAAGTAAGTAAGTAATTACTAAAAAATTATTTATGTTGCACTTTTCGCAGATAAAAATCACAAAGTGCATAACAACAAAGAAAATGAACAATGAAAAGAATGGAAATACAACAAATAACAATATAAAACCCTTTACATAAGGGTCTAAAAAGCTGATATGCTGCCTAATTTCTGGAATCATATGGTAAGGAGCAATAATTAAAGTTTCTGTTTTATTAGAGTTTAACTGGAGGAAGTTGTCGTTTAACCATTGCTTATTTTATGTCAGGCATTTACTTAAACTAGACAATTTATAAAACTCAGAGACTTTAAAAGAACAGTATAACTGAATGTCATCAGCATAGAGATGATAGGAGATATCATGTAGCACTTAATAATTAGGACTAGGGGGAATGTATAGAATAAAAAGAGAACTGGACCCAAGACAGATCCCCGAGGTACCCCACAAGATAGAACTCTTGATTTGGACATCACTTGAGTCATACAAACAGTAAAAGCCCTTTTAGATAAATATGACATGAACCATTTTCAAACAATACCATTAATCCCAAATAAGTCCTTAAGCCTGTTTACCATGAGCTGAGAGCTGAGATCCAATAGAACCAGAACTGTGTATTCTCCAGAGTCTGCTGCCATCAGGATGTCAGCAGATACTTTAAGTAACAGCGTTTCTGTGGAGCGCAATTTGCGAAATCTAGAATGGAAAACTTCCATGACATAATTTTTTCCAGGAAATAGTTCAGTTGATCTGCTACAGTTTTTCCAAAATCTTTGATACAAAAGGCAAATTGGATATTGGCCTGTAACTGTTTGGAAAGGATGGATCCAAATGAGGTTTCTTTAATATCATCTCAACAACAGCTTGTTTAAGTAAGCTGGGAACTGAACCAGAACAAAGAGAAATATTTATCATTTCCACAATATAAGGGCCAATAGAGTCAAACAAATTTATGAAAAAAGAGGCAGGAAGGGGGGGCTTGAAGTTGGTTTCATATGACCAAGCAAAGCACTGATGTCCTGTAATGTAACTGGAGTAAAGGAATACCAAGTATCAGAGGTGAGCAAATTGTAAGCTTGATACTAAAAGTATGATGGAGAGATATTTGACCTAATGGCAGTGATCTTATATGTGAAATAATTCAAAAACTCATTACAATCAGACGTTAAGTAAACTGGTGCAAGACGAGCATAAGAAGAAACAATAGTCTTGATTGTATTAAAGAAGAATTTAGGATTTTTCTTTTTTGAAGCTATAAGGTGTGCAAAATACTCTGTTGTGGCATTTTTCCACATGCCATTTAGTACGAAATGGAATATTTAAGATGTAACCTGTAAACTTTGAGCTTTGAAGTCATCCACAGACGTTCCAGCTTGGGACAGTATCTCCTAACATTACGAATATTTTCATTTATCCAAGGATGAGATTTCAAACATAGGGCAGTACTTTTTCTTTCAGAGGTGCCACTATGTCTAAAATAGAGTTGCACTGATTATTAAAAGATGAAGCAAGTGAGTCTACATCATTGCAAGTCATGTCAGCATCAAACATGGCAGAGAACCTTTCAGAAGCGTCCTGATTTATAATTCGCCTTTGAATCATCAATTTAAGAACCAGGGAATCCAAATAAAATGACAAATTAAAAAAATATGCAGCAATGGTCACTCACATGGACATCTTCCACACAAACATCATTTATATTTAATCCCAGGGAGAAGACAAGATCCGATATGTGACCCTTTATATGTGTATGGTCAAAAACATGCTGCCTAAAGTTAAAAGACTCAGTTATAGTGATGAAGTCAGTAGCCATGTTACAGGATGCATCAATATGAAGGTTAAAATCACATGAAACTTTAGTAAAGCATGAATGTTTTGAATTCCTTATTTTCACTTGGCAGAAATTCCAAAATCAAATAAAACCAAAACTATCTCCATAGTCATTAGAAGTAATCGAGAAAATAGGCTTTTTGTAATTTAGATCAAGTGACCCTTTAAACGCAGACCATGCTTCTGTGGTGATAGTCTGCAGCTTCACTAAGAACAGCAGAGGATTTGATGTCTTGCTCAAGGGCACCTTGACGGTAGTTGTTCAAGGAGGAAGCGGCTTTACTCTAGTCGCAATCCCAGCTCAAAATGCTGCCCACGTCACGTCAGCATAATCTTGGATCCTTGCCCAGACAGTTTTCCTTAATCTCACATTACCATATCTTTTATACAGGGCTATATGAACCTCTGGAAATACATGCACACATACCCTATAACCTGCTAGTTGAGCAAGAGTTTGATTTTGCCTTTTTATCAACCCACCATAAGGAAAAAATATCAGCAATCTGACAAACATTTTATTCCCCAATTCTACCATCTAACTTCTAAGCTGACATCTGACTCTGAAAACCTCGGCAGAGCTTGGATTTCAAAAAGATGTTATTCCTTAAAACCCTAAAATTACCAGGTGGAAAGTATGGTACTTTGATCATGTTAAAATAAATGAATATTCAAATCAGTAAACTCATTGCCTTAAAAAATAAATAAATGAAAAACAACTAAAAGGCCTGGATGTCAATCTGATACTAACCCTACCTAACCCTAGATATATCATCAGTAACCTGGCATTAAGAGGTTAGTCTGACAGTTTTTAGAAATGTGCATTAAAAAGCTCATATCCACAATGAACACTGTAAGTGGTATCATCTCAATATACAGATCCAAAGTAGTTTAACAGAAGCTAACATCACGGAGAAAGGTCTCCATGTGGATTGCTCAATCAGAGAAGACCTGGCAATCCCAACACCAGGTACCTTATTACACTTCTCACCAGTGTGGTCCAGTAAATTATCTTCATTTAGTTTTGCAAAGACCTTCAGATTGTCTAGTTTCCTGAAAGAACTGCAGTAGTGTTGTAGCAAATGTATTGAAGAAAGTAGTGTTGAGATTCTAATTGTTTCTTTTTTTGTTTTATTATGAAATATTAATAGGTATGGTGGTTTTACAATTTGTTTATAGAAGATCAGACAAAGACCGATGACCAGTCAAACCAAAAAGTTTTAACACTACATGGTAACTTATGACTTTTTTGTCATAGTTCAATTTAGTTAGTTTTAGTCTTCATAAGAAATTTAATCTTTATCTAATTTTTGTTTTATTTGTTTGTTTTTGGACACACGAGCGCAGCAAAGCATACTGAAAAGTCTTCATGTCTGTTTTCTGTCCCGTTGTTAACGATTCACCTTTATGAGTGTGAAGTTCGTTCAGGCCGGTACATCCAGTCCTGTGAAAAATAAAAGAATTGTGAGCTGAGAGCATGTTAATGACATAATAAATGATTGGTTTTATTTTGATAGAATACTGTCCAGTACACGTTGATTTTATTGAGTCAGTTGTAGTTAAACAGTCCAAAGTGGCTCAGGAGGTATAATCTGTACAAGATATAACTCCTTCTATCCCTAAAGTCTAATTTGCATTCCCTCGTGATGCCTCATTAAAATAAAAAAGTTAATGCATTACGATTAGAAAACGGTTGAAACCAAATGACGGCAGTATGTGTCTTCATTTGCCTTCTTAAGCCTTTGGCTAGTGATGTTCACTGACCTGTCACAGTCAGCCTGGCTCACCTTCTCCAACAGGGTCCGACAGCTGACACTAGCGCTCCCCTCCTCTTCTCTTCCTAATGTGTTGTGATAAGGAGCTTATGTGAGGTTTCCACGGCAAGATTACCCCCTCAAGGTATTTTAACAGTCTGCCGTATGTGGGCGTACGTTTCATGATCACTTCCATGAAAAGGTGACGCTGGCAAGCGAAGATGTTGACCAGGAGAGGGGGGTGGGTGATGTTTACATGTTAACCTGGTCTGAAAGACAAAGCTCTGAGAGGCCGAAGCCCGAGGACATGACAGAAGTGATTTCCATTGTCTTTCTGACACGCAGGGACATGTGGTAGCCTGTAGCTGCTGCAGGGATCAGCTGTCCACATGCTTTTTGATTGCATGAGTCTGCCAGCAGGCCTTGCTGAAGTGAACGCAGTTATTGATTTTAATTGGGTGCATGCCCTTCTGAACCCCCCCAAAAATAAATACCAAAAGCAGATGTGTGGATCCGGTGAAGTGCTTTTCTCTTGATCCCACTTCAGTAAGACACAATGGAAAAGGATATTCTAGCATCCTAATCTTTGACAGCATTTCAGCAGCAATCAGTTCCACATGCAAGCAGTGGCACTAATGCAGAGTTTACATCAACAGATCGTGATGGTTTTTCTTCTTTGTCTGCATGCTTTGAGCAACTGGCTTCATTGTGAGCGTGCTTCGTGGAAATGCGTGTGTGTCTTGATGCAGACCCCACATGTGTAAGATGCTGGCATGTGAGCGCTGATCCCCTGAGCTCAGACTGTAAGATGTCGATAGCCAACCTGTAAATGACAGGCACAGTGGGAGTGTGTTTAGCAGTTTGGCTGGATCTTAAAAAGGTCACATACGCACACACAGACACGCACAGTCATATACACATGTATGTAAAAGCACGTGCCAAGATGACCTCCTTTGTCACCTCCGTATAGCGCCAAATTACTACTTTGTACAGTTATTTCAGTGTTTTTTTTTTTAAGTTTTCTGAGGTTTCTGTTACTTTTAAAGCAAATCCATCATTCACATTGTTCTAATAATATGTGGTTACCACAGCAAACTTTCAAACTTTGCAGCTGCACCAGCCCAAATTGCTGCCGTCTTGGGAAAACACTCCAGCTCAAATTTGGTTGATTTGACTACAGCTGAAGGATTATGACCGGTCTGTTGGCTGAGAGAAATCTGTGACCCCTTGGACCTACGAAAGACTGAAAACATAAGAAATCAATTAAAAATTGCATTTTCACAGAAACAGAAATTAGAAACATAGAACCTGTTTTTCGAAGAACTTTCCTCTCTCCTGTGGGCTCCTAAACACTGAAACATATAAGTCGACTAAGGTTGCATATTACATAGTTTTAGTGCCAGAGGCGATGGAGTAGTGGCCAGATACCACTTGTTGATTTGGGCTCAGATTTTCATAGAAACAGTGTGGCTGTAGTTTTGCTCTTCTTTGAGAGTGATTTTGATTAGTTTCAACATATCACTTGATGGTGATGAAACTGTAAAAATACATTAATAAGTTTCCTTTGTTAGCAATGCTAGTTGTGAGGCTCGCCAGTGTCATTCGGCTGGGTGACTATACAATCACTGCCCAGTCCAGGATGCAATTTTTCAGCAGCTGCTGTATGGACTGACTGCCACGTGTCACCAAGTAGTCGTCAGGATGAAGCAGAGTAGTTTGGGTGATTCCCTGACTTTTCAGTTAAATCCTGGATTTACACACATACCCACAACCTGCAAAAAAAGGTTTAACACAAACAAAAAGAGGAAAGTAAAGATTGAAAAAATACGTTGTGCTGTCTTTTATTCTTTTATGCACTTTTTCTGCACAGCTTCACCTCGGTGCACTCTTTCCTGCCTCGAGAAGTCTAAAATATCATATTACTTCTATAGTGATCAAAATATTTACAGTTAGAAACACAAAGGCTAATAATGATGGGTTGTGGTGGAGTTTTTTTAGAGCTGTTCCTTTACTAAGTAGCAATGCTGCACTATATACACCGTGTGTTATTGGTCAAAAAAAGAAAAAAGCAGCTATGCTATAGACAAATGTCCCCCACCTCTCCTCAGTCTTCTAGAAATTACTATTATTGCTGGTGATGTTGAAAGTTGAGCTCTTTATTAATTATTTTTTTTAATGCGTCATATTCTATAAACTAAAGTTAAAAGTGAGTCTAAAAAGAGCTTTTAATAAACTCAGAAAACCAGACCTACGCATCGATTAAATACATCATATTAAATATATTAATGAAATCTAAAAAAAAGTCTCAGCTGAATGAAAAGCCATGAAATAAAAGTTCTACTGGGGGGTTTAACACCATTAATGGAAAACTGAGGTGGTGTATTTAGCGAAACAGTTTGTGGTTGAGCCTGTTCAGTGTGGCCTTTTTATTAAACTGGAGCTGGTTGGAGTCGAGGTTCCTGCTCCATCACCAAGGCTTCATTGCTAATATGTTAAAGGAGTTTCTAAATGTATTTTTGATACTTTCTTCACACTTCAATCCATCTCCTACTGGCTGAAAAAGATGTTAAATAAGGAGGTAGCGACACCCATGTGCTTTATGTGTTTGTGTCAACCAAAACTTAGTATTATGTTAGCCAAGATGGCTCGCAAGAGAAAACCTTTTCTGGTAAATCACAGTGTAATTTGCACATTTACACATATCTGCACGGGAGTACAATAACTCATAGCAATGAAAGGAAGACCATGGAGCAGCTTGTTTAAGTTCAACTTACGTTCATTTTATTTAGAAAGCACCAAATCACAACAACAGATGCCTCAGGGCTTTAGCTTGCTGGGTTTCTGTCAGTCTCCTAACATAAGCACTACTGATGCCACCAATGCTAGCTTTACAGGCAGTGCAGGTGGGGCTAAAATCCCACACTGTCTTGTGTGTTTAGTGCTTATGTGTGATAACTTCTTATCACCACTGTAGAAGAATTTAGTATAAGATGTAGTCGGAGAATGGTGATAAATTCCAGATGTTCACAAAAAGCAGCAGCTAGCATGACCGTCATAGGATGCTGTAAACATCCTTTGATTTGAATTGATTACGATTGAGTGATTTGAGACTTAGATAAAACTGTGACTCAAGCACTTATTACACATTTGGACAATTCGCTCAGTTCCCTGGCTGACTACTCCTGCCCTTACATACTAAAGTTTTTTCACTGGGGACCAAGGGACCTACTAAACAATTAGCTCTGGTTCAAATTCTACTTCTGGTGTAAAAACATGCAGTATAACAGTAATGCAGTACTAATGCATGCACATTTTTTTTCTTTGCAGTGGTCGAGCAGTTTTCCCTCTCTGACGTCCTCGCCGAGCACTAGAAAGAGCAACAGAATAAATCCTGCAGATTGAGCCAACACAGACAAGTAAGTGAGAACATTTCATAAAAATCAATATGAACCAATGTTAAATTATGACATGTTACAGCAGGCAGTAGTATAGCAGCTCTTTATGTTGCACTTGCACTTGTGGCATCACCTGTGTATGGTGTCACTGGGGCCGCAGCTCTCTTGTTTCTTTCGTCTGTTTGCTTTTTTCTTTTTTATCTTTCTCCACCATCCTCCCTCCATCTATGTGCTGCCAAGCCTGAGCTTGGTGGAAGAAGAACAGAAAAAAAACTGAGAGTGAGAAAAAGAAAGAGTGAGAGAGGGAGGGAGATCGGATTTCCATTCCACATTGGATCACTGGAGTGGAGTCTAAAACCACAGAGTGCGCTGGCACTGGACAAAAAGGCTGGATTCAATAAATATGTGGACTAAGCTCTCCTATTCAGACCCTGCAGTATTGAATTCCTTATTTAGGTCATTTAGACTGGGCAAAATTGATACAGTATGCAGCTCAAATCTATAGCTCTATTTTTTTTCTTCTCCTTTTCTCTCTGTCTTTGCCCTTCTAAATAAAAAAGAGATGAGAGGGAATCCAGTGTGTGGGAGTGCAAGAACGGCAGCTAGAGAAGGAGCAGCAGTGAAAAAAAAAATAGGCAGGGGGATTTTTTTTCTTTTCCATGCAACACTGGGAATGTTTGTGTATTTTGAGAAGAATGACAAAGACAAAAGAGAAGCAAAAAAATTAGGCAGAGTTCACGCAAAGGAAAAAGAGATTGAATGAAGGAGATTAGGACAGTGATCCAAAGACAAAGTGTGTGTGTGTACGTGTGTGTGTGTGTAGAGAGAAAGGTGGTATTTTGACATTTTATTAGAGTCTCAATGAGGTCTGCACAAGACAATGCTCTCCTGCCTCCTCGTTTAGCCTGATCTTAATTGGCCATTAGATTGAAAAATAGCCCATACCTCCTCCACCTCCTCCTCTGTGCTCTTCTTCTCCTCCTCTACTCTGCAGCTTCAGAGCTGATTAGACTTTTGATTTACTAATAAACACACAGAAACAGATTAGCTGCAGAGCCGCGGTGGCAACAGCCATACTTTACTGTGCCCGGAATAGGAAAATACCCGCCGTGGCTTCTGCTTGCTGAAAGCTAGCTAAATTTAGTTTAGTCTTCTAATTTAAAGTGCTCTGATACTAAAAATAACACTGACAACTGGTATCTCTTTGAATAGGGATAAACTGGTCTTTACATCTCCTGGAAACTTACAGTTTTTGGGGATTTTTTTTTTTTTTTTTTTTAAAAACACGACACAATCAAAGTATATTCTGGAACTTGCAAAGTTTCGTTCCCCGATGCCAAGCCATTTTAAGAATATATTAACCTGCTGTTTTGTTTGTTTTGTTTTGTAGCCCTTATCTTCCATAGCTGCAGATGACTATGCTTTGTGCTTTTTTTTCCTACAAAACTCACACTGGCCTCTTATGATAAATAAGACATTACCCACAATGAGAGGAACTCAATCAGCGCTTGTGTTGGCTGAGAGTGAGAAAGACAGGGATAATTACTCACTAAATAGGCAATCACCGAGGTGGCGCCCACACAATCAAGCCTGCATGTGTATTTTGGGGAGCCTTCACAGAAATGCCGGCCAAAAGCCTCAGAAAACAACAAACCAAGCAATAAAGTAGGCAAACAGCAGTCCCATCAGGCTAATACTGTAAGCACGGGTCACAGGTAGGGCTTGAAAGTGTTTTTTTAAAGGGCTGTAATTCAGACTGCAATCTCATGTCCGATGCAAAGTGAGAAGAGACAGTCCTGCATTATGAGTAATGGACGAGCACGTTCCTCTTCATCAGTCATTCCAAGCAGCAATTGAGTTTCGGTTGTGTCTGTTCTGTGTTGGATTTTGTGTTCATTTTCTTCTCCCACACCTTCGGTGAATATATCTGTTTAGCGGCTGCATAGAGATTTTCTGGAGTCATAAACTTGACTGATGACTAGACTGACAAAGAAAAAGTAGCGAGTGTAGACTGTATATTGTCAAAGCCATGGTGTCATCTGTCAGTTTGGACCTCCATTTCAAAGCTTTGAATTAACTTTCTATTCATCCCCATCCTGACTGTCTTTATAATGGTCAAGACTGTATTTGTACATACCAGCCAAAGCTATTGCTCGCTACCTAGCTTTGTTTTTAAACCGTTTTTTAATTAATTGCTTTGACTGACTAAAAATAAGTATGTGTGCTGTTGTGTAGATGATAATTGCCTAATTTAGTGCTGTTTGTGTCTACTTGCTCCCAGCTGTGGCAAAAATCTTATCTTACAGACAATTACTATTTTCAATCCTCTTGAAAACCTTAAATGATAATGCATACAAAACTCACTTTACTCGAGCACAGCGATGACAGCTGACTGTGTAGCATTTCAGTACTTCTACCACCCTACCAAGCACTTTATTGTCTTTGAAACACAAATTGTTTGCAAAATAATTGAACAACTTGAGAGTTAGTAATGGTGGCCATTGCTTTTATGAATCTCAAGTCTCTTTATTTGAACAGACTTTGCATATATTTGAACACACTTTAATAAGAGACCTTCCTCTTTTCTGAACTACTCTGCTGTCAGTGCTTTTTGCACTAAATGCAAAGTAAACCTGACACCATGTCTTCCTGCTGTTAAGATGAATTCTCACTAAAAGCCTCGCAGTGACTAAATGACTACAAAGGCATAATCCATCTTCTTTGATGGTCTTTTAATACGAAAAAACCTTCAAAAAGAGTTTTCCTTTATATTGACAGCAGCTTAACGGTGATCAAGAAAATACTCGAATCAGAAGAGGAATGTATTTGAGGATGAAGACAGACAGTATTTCTCACAAGTAAAGATTGGTCAGTATGCGTGATTTTTATGCTAACGATGTGTACAATTCACCGTGTAGTATAGAGGAAAGGATGATATAGCTGTCGGCCACGTAATTAAAAGCAGGTAGAGTATATACTTACCATCTTGTTAAAATGCAAAATATTGCAGCATAAACTCTGGGTTATATGTCCAAATGAAAAGTTTCACGAATTAACCCATCAACCCATTGTTCTGTTTGATACAACCTTTTAAGGCACACTTCCAGGGTCCTGGAAGTCCCTTTCTACCAAATTAGTGAACATCAATGTTCCTTTTAAAGTGGCCAGAATTTCTTCACTAGTCATACGTTCTTCAGCGGAGCATTTTTCAGTCAAATAATCTAAGCCAAAAAGAACCGCTATAGGCACTTTTTTTCAATAGTTATTGGATTCTGAATTGGTCCACAAGGCTGTCCTGACGTGTCTGAGAGGAAGTATTTAGCAGAAAGTCCGGCAGTGTGGCCATCATCTGCCAGGACAGATCGCACTGAAAACACAGAAATTAATTTGGCAACTTTAGCAAAACCTTTGCTAAAGTCCTGCCCTATATTGACTCTCTGGAACTTTGTCCCCTTTGTCCATCATCCATCTCAGATGCACAAGTATGAGGGGACATAACAGGACTTCTACGGCATGATCAAAACGTAGTACATGTGTTGAAAATAATCCAGAGGTCAAGTCAACTACAGTCCAATAGCCAAAAGCTGTGCATTACTGGCAAATAATGGGTCTGTTATATGCTAACTACTATGATTGTTTCTGCAACTTTTTAATCTTGTGATAGGGTGTAAAATTGTGAAGTATTCATGACCAAATTCATAACAGCAACACCAACTGTATTTGTTATCCATCTATCCATTTTCTTCTGCTTATCCGGGGTCGGGTCGCGGGGGCGGCAGCCCAAGCAGAGAAGCCCAGACCTCCCTCTCCCCAGCCACCTCCTCCAGCTTATCCGGGGGAACACCAAGGCGTTCCCAGGCCAGCCAAGAGATATAATCTCTCTCGTGTCCTGGGTCTGCCCCGGGGCCTCCTTCTGGTGGGACATGCCCCGAAAACCTCGCCCAGGGGGTATCCTTGTCAGATGCCTGAACCACCTCAACTGGCTCCTTTCGATGTGGAGGAGCAGCGGCTCTACTCTGAGCCCCTCCCAAATGGCCGAACTTCTCACCCTATCTCTAAGGGAAGAGCCAGCCACCTTTTAGAGGAAGCCCATTTCCGGAGAAAAGAAAAAAAGGATGCGGTCGTGTTACTATTTTTCAACAGACAGTCGAAGCTGTGTTCAGCTTACCGCACCTTGTATCAGTTACACGGAAGTAGCGTCTACGTAAGTAATCTGGGCGCTACAGCTTTAAGCAGCTGCGCGCTCCCGCGGACGGCAATCACTTTCTAGCACAAAACCGGAAGCTAGCGGGCAAAACAATCACATGAGTGCTGCTGTTTGACTGAGGCGGAATAAAGTAGTCGAGGTAAGCCAATCACATGAACACTTACACAGTTTTTAAATTGTGCTGATAGGCCACGTAAAACCAGAGTCATGATAAACAATATATACACGGTGTTTTTACCTGAATACTTTCGTCACTTTTACTGTCTAAGGGCAGCGCTAGCAAGCACTCTCTGCTTCTAAACAAAAAACATCCCTTTCCTGTTGGTGGAAAAATGTACAATGTCGACCAATCAAAAATGATATGGCAACATGACATTTGGTTGTTTAGGAAGAGGGGGGGGAGTTTTAGGAGTGACAGCGAGAGAGAGAGAGTTATGAGATCTGAGAGATTTTAGACGTTTATCATCTTTGGAGTGTGTAGTTAGTGTGTAGTGTTGTGGATAGTTATGTCTTGTGTGTCAGAACAATGAGGTGACTGCTGTCTCCAGGTAGAAAACAGGAGTAGTGATACACCTGTTATCAGACCTGCAGGTATCAGGCTTGTGATGTTCTCCTTTACAGTGGACAGAAATTGTTTATTTGGAGTTGCATCCTATTTAATGCAGAACACCCGATTGTTATGGCTGCAAATAACTTTGTTGTTTGCAAATCTTGTGTATAGGCTTTTAAAATCGACAATTTATATTTACATTTTAAGTTTTGAGATATGATTCGATAAACATGCTTGTGGTTGTTACAGTAAAAGACATAACTTTTTCTACTTGGACTTTATGTTTTTTGTCTGGTTTTAGATCAATCTGTTAATACAGAAAATCAAAATAAAAGCATAACCGTCATTTCAGACATGTGAGCTTGTGCTGAAAAGAATGATACCAAACAAGCAAAGTAAAAAAATTTAAAGAGTAAATGAAGAGGTCAAATGAAAAGTAGTCAAAAATGGCCAATTGAACCCTGGACCCCAGAGGGGGTAAACATTTTTTTAAAAGTAACGCAATAGTTACTTTTCTGGTAATTAATTACTTTTAGAATCTTGTAACTCAGTTACTAAGTTACTTTTTTTGAAGAAGTAACTAGTAGCTATAATAAATTACTTTCTCAAAGTAACTTGCCCAACACTGAGTATGGAGAAGGTCAGGAGAGCTATACAATACTGTCTACAACCCTCTAAACACTTTTTCACACTGTTACTATTTATCGACTCGACTCGGTTGTTAGGGTTTTCCATTACACCTGGTACCTGGTACTTTAGTTGTGTTCCTGCTGGACCAGGGCCAGCGAGCTGATTCAAGCTGAAAATGAGATGTCAGCAGACTGCAATGCACTGATTTCTCAGGGAATGAGTCACTGAATGAGTCATAAAACCCGACAATGGGGCTCAGTTATAGTGTAAAAATGACCGAAACCAAGTCGAGCTGAGCCGAGTAGGTGCTAGCGAAAGGAGGCAAAAACACGGTAGAAGCTATGTCATGGTTGTGGTTGTATTTCAGCTGGTGGTGTTGGGATCTTGTTGACAACAGCTTCAATGACATGACATTAATGCCAGTGGAACAATCAGGCTCATATGTCGCTTCTGCTCATGTGGTCTCCAGAACAAACCAACACGGCAGATGGAAGAACTGTCTTCTTTTGACCAAACTTAACCCAAACAGAACACCTTTTGGATGAATTAGAGCAGGGGACCCCAATCCCAGTCCTCGAGGGCCGGTGTCCCTGCAGGTTTTAGATGTGTCTTTGATCCATCACAGCTGATTTAAATGGATAAATTACCTTCTCAACATGTCTTGAAGTTCTCCAGAGGCCTGGTAATGAACTAAT
>VUQR01030692.1:0-17347 GCA_015108515.1 Hemichromis elongatus
GACATTACATTCAGACGATCTAATAGATGCTAATTTGAAAGTATTGCTGAGCCTGTGCTTTATAGACCAGATATCATCTGAGCTTATACTAAAAAAAAGTTATTGTTACTGGCCTTTAACCTTCTCCACTAAAGTAATTGGTTTGTATTCTCTTATGAAATTGAAACAAGGGCAGCAGACTATAGCCAGCTTTGGCCACAAGAAGGCAGCAGTGCACATATTCATTGACATGGGAGGAGCCCTGTATCTATTTTTAGATATTTTCCTTCTACGTCACTGCTACAATCCACAACCTAACCAACTGTCTATGTTCATCTGTCTACTCAAACAGTGGTGTGATGTCACATTTGATATAATAGCCTGCTCTTGATCCTATGGTAGACTTTTGACTTTCCACATGTTGTATGCTTGAATCATTCTGGTAAATAAAATAGACAAAATGATTGTGATTGCAAGGTCAAGCACATTTAACACACAGACTTTGACACAATCACCAGCTGGATGACAATGACGGTGGCTTCTGCAGAAACCTTTTGAATGAAGTGACCCAGAATTTACATACCGGGACACCAAATACTCACAGTTCAGTTTCCCTAGAAACAACCAGCTGAAGAATTCCCTGCTGGTCTGGACATAGCCATGTTTGACTACTGAGGCTAGCTAATGTCACTTATCAAATACTATTAACGGTGATGCTGCAAATGCAGTATATTAACAGTTTGGGAGATTAATTAATCACCTGAAGTTGATTATTCAGTGTCCGATTGCAACGTACTGCTGCTGAAGCTCAAACCTACCTTATTTAAATAAAGTACTGTGTTTGATTACAGTTTAACAAGCCGTGTTACAAAACCCTTCAAAATCCGTTGCTTTAGTTGAAGTGAGTATGACTGTAGAAAATAAAATGTCGGCATTTATTGTCACAGTTGGTATTTGCTATGCAAATGATAAACTTTATTTAAAATATGGCACACACATTGAAAAACTGACGCGTGTCTGTCTTCTAAAGGAACGTAAGGGTTAACAAGGGTGTGTGTTTTGACCACAGGCACACAAGGTTTTCTTTGACTGGTCTGTCTTGTTAGTTGATCCATGAATGAAAAGGTCCAAGCAAAGGCTGGCGCCGGCCTGGTTCAACGCGAAGATCTTTCCGTTGTCATAGCCACAGTTTCTTAGCACTCAGATGTCAGGGAAGAGATACAGAAGAGGATGGAGGATGAATAAAAATGGAGACGTACGCTTGGGGAGGTGGAAGGGGAGATGAACGAAACGAAGAAGATGATACATAAAAGTGAGCCTTGGCTGGAAAGCTGTCATTTCTGAGAGCAATACTTCCAGAAACACACTGTGGAAAACACAAAGAAGGAACACATGGTTATAAATTACTCTAAAGATGTGCTCTTGAAAAAGTGTTACTTTGACAACACCTCAAAGAGAAATGATAAATTCATGTATTTGGAGCTTTTACACTAGAAGTTGCATTCACACATCATCCAATAGATACTTTGGAGTTTAGTGTCTTGGCCAGGGACACTTTGGAATGTCACTGGAGAAATAAGGAACTAAACCACCACAGTCAATAGACAACCTGCTCTACCTATCGCAGCACACATTTCCCAGGAGCCATACTTATTTTTTTTCCCTTTAAAGACGACTGGGGCAAACCAGATATGAAGAATTATGCACTCCAGTCCCCACTAACCGCTGCTCTGCAAATTTGCTGCATTAATAAAAGCTGAATGAGACAAATAAATAGTTCTGACCTGTTTATTTTATGGTGTATCACCACCATCTCTCAGAAGATATACACAGAATTTCCTCACCTCTTTTGTTGGTCTTCTTGGTCTGTGGTGGGAAGGACTTCCTAAAGTTTCGACCAGTCAGGCTTGGGATGACGTCTGCACTGGCTCTGGATGCAGTGCTGTCAAGTAATACTGGGAATGTAGTGGTGGGATTTGTCCCTCCTTCAGCAGCAGTGAGCTTCCACCACAACGGTAACGAAAAGATCAAACTGACAGTCAGTAATCAAAGCAGGAATTATAAACTAGATACTTTCCTTCTACACCTTTTAAGAATGCAACCATACAAACATCATTGGCTTTTTTATACTCCTATATGTGTAAATTGTTAGTGGCTTTCCTTGAATTTAAAAACATCATGTTGTTACAGCAGACTTCTCCTTGTCCACCTCGTCACCACTCTAGCCTTTCATTTCATCCTTTGGACAAAGTTCTCTATTGCTTGGTTTAAGAAGCCATGTTCAAAATGCAACCAGCACTTCATTAGATTTGCCCACTTTTGGGACAAAGACCAGTGTTTGCAATAAAACTAGACAACAAGCCATTTTTCTCTCCAGATAGACTATTAAGCTGCATGCAACCAAAAACTACTCAAGCAAGTTAACGATCCAGGGAGTACCAAAATTCTCATTTCTTGTTAACCGATTCATGTTTGTGTTTTGTTTATGTCTAATTTGAATGCAGTTATTTTACACCTTTCTAATTTTATTGACTACTTAAACTGCTTCACACTGCAGGCCCTACTAAGGGACATTTATTCATGTATTCATGCAGCACTTTATTTAACTCAGATCTTTAGACTTTATGTCGAACTTACCACTTTATCTTTCCCCCCTGATTTTCTGCTGCTTACTGAAATGAAAAACAAAATAAAAATGTCAGAAAAGAAGTAGTCACTCCTTGGTTTAGACTAAGCCTGTAAATACTGTGCAGTCTTGAATTTCTCCAGCCGTTACTTAAGGGAGCTGCATGTCTGAATTAGTGTTTGCAAAGGGAATAGTATCTATCAAATACTTTTCTAGTCTAGTCAGAGCACTCAAATAACTTATATTCACAAATGCATATTCATTCATTCTGATGGAGACATCGTCTGCAATGTGGGGTCCGGTACATTAGGGTACATAAGCAAGAGCAGGTGATTAACTGGTGCTCTGATTAGTAGATCGACTGAGCTGCATGACTGGAATCAATATGTGCAGGTAGCTGTCATTTATAGTGAGCAAGTGGGCATGATGTGTAGTCACTCATGCAGACTCTACTCAGATATTTAAAGCAAAAGAGGTATTTTTAATCA
Organism: Hemichromis elongatus; assembly: GCA_015108515.1. NCBI lineage: Eukaryota > Metazoa > Chordata > Actinopteri > Cichliformes > Cichlidae > Hemichromis > Hemichromis elongatus. Next base: position 3,094 of record VUQR01030692.1, read on the forward strand.
TGAGACTCTCTCCTTCTTTGTGCTGTGATAAAGGCCAATGGTAGAAAATATCCCAGATACAGTGTCTTAATGTGGGAGAGATATTCTTTATGTTGAAACCTTTTTCTTGGTGTTTTCTTTCTGCTTATGCTGGAATAGATTTCTGGAATTTCAGCAACCTTAATGAGTAATACCTTCTATAATAAAAAAAAGCATAAAATAAAGTTAAAAGACGAGTGTTATTACTTCGTGGCATGATGGTAAGGTCTGAGCTCCGGGTTCTGTTAAAGGCCCGGTGAAATTCCTCCAGGGCTGAGATCATCTTCTGCAGCTTGGCTTGTGTACCTGGACCAGCTGTGTTGCTGTTGATCCTTGGTTGCTTGGGCTTGGTATCTGCAATAGTTCTTGTAGCGGTTTTGTCAGTGGTTTTTGCTGTTCCATCATGTTGACCGGCTGTGTTTTTGAGGAGCCAGTGTTTCAGGTATTGGTTTGATGCTAATGACTTCTGTGGAACAGCTGAGACATGAAAAAGACTACGAAGGGAACGTGGTTGTTTCACCAAGCCTACAAAACAAAGAATAATAAAGTGAGTATACTAATATCTTCCTATAGACCATTAAAAAAAAAACTGGCATACATGTGTCTTGATGAAGACTGAATGACTTCTTAAAAAATGTAATGTGTTTTAAATGAAAGCACAATTTTTTAAACAGAAATTTACCAAATGAACCTTTAAATTAACTCTTCAAGATTAAGGAAATGTCAGCTATGAGAATTAGGTGGTGTTGCATTGTTAACATTTTCTTTACCTCTTTCATCAGCTGCTGCCTCCACTTGCATCCCTAGAATCATCAGAATAAGTAGGATTAACGCCATCCCCATCAATTCTGCTACTCTGTTTAGCATTGTGACTTTAGTTGAAAAAAAAAAAAAGATCTTGCTTAGGTCTGTCAATAAGATTGAATTGACTTTCTTTCAACGTTTCAAACTTGGAACAGGAGTCTTTTTCCCACAGTGTTTTTGCTATACTAGTTCTCGGTCTGTATTCCTTCTCCTGACGCTCAAATTATCCATCCAAAAAAAAAAAAAGAGCTCTGGAGATTTTTTGATTGGTCGGCTGAAGAACTTTTCTGACTAAAGAGTTCTTTTAGTGACTCGTCTTTGGAGATTCTGTCGATTCCAATTTACTCGAAAGAGATAATAAGCGTTATCTTCAGGTGTGATACCTAAATTGTCCTTGTTTTCCAACCAGAAATTGGTATTTGTCAATTAAATCTCCATGACTTCTTCAAAAAATCTACACTTCAGCATCAGTTTCATCTGTGAAACAAAGAAAGATTTTCTTTTCATACTCCATGGATGCACCTCTCGAAGAAGGCTTGTCAAGGGTGTCTTGTTTTTTCTGACACAGTCAACGTATCTCGCTTTTATAATCGTTGGTTTGTCCCAGAGCGGCACACTGATTTCTCAGCATTAACCAATGACTGACCTGAAAGGCCGTCTAGCCCAGCCCTTCCTCCTCGATGGATCGGTGACATTTGGAGAGTGTGGCGGCAAGCTTTGTGTGTTTGGTGTCAGTGGTATTGTTTTGTGAATCTGGTGTCTGTGTGTGTGTGCTTAGGCTTGTGTTTAATATGTGTGTCTTGTGTATGTGCACATGGCTGTATAAGCAGTGATAAGGTAGTTCTTAATATGTTTGCTCAGGGGCCACAGAAAAAGAAAAGCATTCTGACGCATGAGGGCTTGGAGCCTCTCTGACTGCACACACACACAAGAATACACGAGAAACTCACACACACATACAAATGAACTTAGAAGAATAGTGACAACCACACACACAGACTATGAAAACAAGTGTGGGATGCACATCAAAGTGCACATGAAGGCTGGGAATTCATGTCCAACAAGGGCTTTTCAGTTTTTGTTCCCTGTAATGACTAATCCTTTAGACAGAAAGTTGACACCTCAGTAATAGCTATAAATATACACCCATGTACCCTATTAATCCATGTGATGGTGGAAGGACATAAAATGAATGAATTTGTGAAGTTGGAATGAGGGACACGATTGGTTGAAATATTGAACTTTGCAAAGAGATAGAATGATAAGAAGGGTGAGAGAGAGCGGGAGAGAGAGGGAGAGTTGCTGGGTGAAAAGAATTCAGTTTAAAAACATTCACTCATTGTCTCAATCTTTCTGCCTAGCTTTGACATTAACAAGCTGTGTGTGTCCACATGTGACAGAGACAAAAAGTGAATGAGTTTGAAAGTTTAAGGGAAATATAAAAGGAATGTTTTCTTCTTTTTACAGTTTCTTTAGAAGCCTTTAGTTTCACCTCTTACAGGATGTGTGTTTACACGTGGCACTTTTTTTCATTCATTTCATTCTTAAAAAACAAAACAAAAACAGGAATATCAGAATCTGACTAGAATATTTTGTAGTAAGTTTTCATGCATTTTTTTTTAAGCTGGTAAAGTCTCGGACAATTAATGGCCATAACATAGTAGTAACTTTATTTCCCCCCCCTTTGTGTCTTTCTCTCTTGCTCTCTCTCTGTTTCGAGAATTCAGGCACTTTGAGACAGGCTCACAAATGAGCTATTGATGAGATGTAAAAATATAGCACTGATGTTAAGATGTGAAAGAACTAGTCAACCCATGTGACCCACTGCAACTTGAAGCAGCCAGTGAAACAAAACTACCATACACTAGATGGGTTGAGGTGAGTGTCAAAGCTACTATTAATCATGAGAAGTTGCTGAGAGCCATGATGGTAGCAAAGCTCAACCAGTAGTTTTGTCCCATAATTGGCTTCAGTGTAATTTTGGTACAGAGTTTTGAACAGTATACGAGACCCAACTATGCAAAGGCAGATTCCACCCATTCTCTGTTTATAATGAGAGGAGAGTGCACTGTCTGTGCCCTTGAAGTCCACGAGTGGTTCTTTGTTTAAATCTTAAGGTTATTTTCTGAGCACCTGCGTGCTGTCTCATCACCATCAGAGAGGAGCCCAACCACAGTGGTGTCATCGGGATACTTGAGGATGATGTTGGTTGGGTAGATTGGTGTACAGTCATAGGTATTTAGGGCGTACATTAGGGGGCTGAGAACGCAGCCCTGAGAAAAGAAGTGAACACGAGAGTGTGTATTGATGTCATCATTCATTTCCCCTCATGATAGTCTGTGTTTAAGGGCACAACATGTGTGTCAGCTGTGGCTTTCTATTTTAGACTGCAGGATATGTCCCTTTCTCTTGCCTCCCTACTCTCAGTAAGCCTCCCTTGGTTCCTCTTGTTTTATCTTCTAAAACCAGCCTTCCTTTTGGAATAAGAAAACTCTGCTTGTTTAATTGAGAGTAATATCGCATTTACGATCACTTATAAAACCAAAACCAGTTTTTCTGTAGAACTGGAAAATAAAACTTTTTCCAGCATGTTCTACAGAAAATAACATGGCATGTTTTTGGGTACCTGGCTGTTGTCTGGGGGTTGTTTCTTGTCTCTCCAACCAGTGCCTCCACTTTTCCAAGGCTAACTTAAACATTAGCAGCTCACGATCCCCATTTGCCTGTTGGCAAATGGCATTGAAGAAAAGTGGAAAAAATGAATCCTTAAACTTAATTATGGCATTTTCAGAAAGACAATTACTGTAATAAAATGCAATTCCCACTACTGCATAATTCATTATTGTAAATATAAATATTATTAATAACTGAGACAAAAGAAGGTTTTCGTGGAATTCTTTTCCACTCTCCCAGAATGCTCAAAGCACTTTATACAATACAAGCACTTCCTATCTAACATTCATGCCCATCGATATTTGAAATGCAGACTGAAGCAGCCAGGGATTAAACTTCCAACCTTCAGTAGATGACCCACTCAAGTTCTGTTTCCACCTCATATCGCAGAAAAAGATCTAGATCAGGGGTGGCCAACTTGAGGCCTCGAGGGCCGTGTCCTGCAGATTTTAGATATCAACCTGGGTCAACACACCTGAATCAATTACCAGGCCTCTGGAGAACTACAAGACATGTTGAGGAGGTAATTTAAACATTTGAATCAGCTTTGTCGCATCAAGGACACATCTAAAACCTGCAGGACATCGGCCCTCGAGGCCTGGAGTTGCCCACCCCTGATCTAGAGTGTGGTGGGTCGGTTCTTTTACGTTTTGAGAGACGCCGGTGTAGTCAAGTAATAAAAAGGCTGTTTTGAGGCTGTGATTATTAGCATGGATATAAAATCAACCAGAACAATTATTGTATCGGAACGGTGCACTATATCAACTAAAAATTTAGAGAAATAAGAAAGTACTATTCAATGTCTCAATGATAATTGCTTTAATGAATTTGTAGCTGCATGGGCTACACCTGGTGGTCACCAGGGGTTACTGCTGAGACAGAATCAGGGGAAAAAAATTTCCATTCTTCATCCTTATTTAATGAAACAGCTTCCTCTGAATGCAAAGCACAGTTGACCACTTTCTTCAGTTCAGCAAAATTTTTTAGGTAAGTGTAAAAATCAACATAGGCTTTCTTACCTTCGTCTGAACAGAAGAAATAGAGTCAAGTTAAAGCTTACTTATATAGCACATTTTTAAAAAATCTCCACTGACCAAAGTACTGTACAAAGTTATACAAAATACACACTATATAAAACAGTCACTAAATTAACAATAAATCTAAACTAAAAATCAAATAAAAAGAAAAAAAAAAAAAAAAAAAAAACATGGGTGTTTTGCTCAACTAGACATGGAAGCAAGTGAGAACTAATAGGTTTTTGACAGTGTTTTAAAATGAGAGACTGGGCAGCTGTAATGTGAAAAGGCAAGACCAGGAGCAACCACTGAAAACGCTCTATTGCCTCTGCTTTTAAACCTGGATCTCAGAATCTCCAGGAGTAGCTGGTTTGTGGACCTCAGCGCTCTGGTGGGTGTATAGGGTTTCAAAGGAGGTCAGCGTAGGTGTCATGAGATCACACAGTTCCTTTCCCATCAAAAGGCGAGCTGCTGCATTTTGAACAGTTTTCAGGCGACAAAGTAAGGACCAATCAGAGCCAACATAGAAAGTGCTACAACAGTGTAGATGAGAGGTAATAAAAGTGTGCATTACTTATCAAAGTCATGGGAGGTAGGCCTTCACCTTATTGAGGAGCCTTAGAAAGAAACTTGTCTTAACAGCAGAGCTAATCTGTTTATCAAATATTAAAGGACTTTTAAAAGTCACACCAAGACCACAGTAAGAGGCTAAAAGACCAATGGCACTGTCATACCCATCTAATGGGTTGGATCACCCAAATAAAATAATTTATGCTTTACTTTTGTTGAGGATGTTTATGTCCGGCCACCAGTTATTTCAAAACCATGATTGTACATCTCTGACTTCATTGTTGGCTTGTACAGGCAAATATATCTGTAGGTCATCTTCAAAGCAATGACAGGAGATGTTACATTTAGGGATGTTGTAATGAAGGTCTTCCTCATTACTTAACCATAAAAACATACATGAGTGATTTTAATATTTAAGATTTAAGAGCAAGGGGGAAGGACAAGTGGGAAATATTTTATTTACTAATTGTAATCTACTTAAGTACAGCAACAAAAAGTATTTGTACCTTATTACTTCCCACCTCTGCCTGAATGTGATCATTCATCCTAATGCACATGAAGTTTGATGAGTCAGGCGTTTTTAATGTGTGCTAGTTAAGATCTCAGGTTTTCATAAGACTCATGCAAATATGCAGCATCAGAGCCTCCCAGGTGACTTTGACAAAATCCAAAAATCCACTAAATAACCAGCACACACAGGAATTGCTCTTTGTTGGCAACTCACTCGGTTTCCAACTTTGAGGTGCAAAAAGGAGGACAAAAGGTAAGTAAAAAGCCACAGAGTAACAAAAGAGCAAATGTCCAGGTAATAGACCCAGTGTCACTAACTGTTTTCCAAACATAGACAGAGACTCCTCCAAAGGTCGGGTCCCGCTCCTGAAATTCAGATAAACTGCTTGAGCTGATAATCTTGGAATTCCTAAGTTGTTTAGAATTAGCTACAAGACCCTTCCCAAACTATGTAAATCTACAGTTCTCCTTCTTAGAGCTTCACAAGAAGATTTCCCATTGTTCTCCGTATTGGGTGTTATGAGAAGTTAATAAGCCTCTCAGTTTAAAAGACATTAAAAAACCTTTCAACAGCACTAATTAAAAGATTTAAGTAAGTGCATTCTTATATTTTGTACTTAATGTATACTTTTTACCTCATTTGGATTAGAGTGGATCCAAAATAAATGAAAACTTGTTTCTTAAAGTTATTCATTTTCTCACCTCTAGAGGGCTATCAACCTCCATATATAGCCTCAGAGATGCATGGATCCAGAGCTGGTCCATGATAGTGAAGTATATTAATGCGGCTTAGTTTATGAATTCATTAATATACCTGCATTGTAATTGATATGGTCACAAATGGTAAGAGAATAACTGTATTTCAAAATGTTCATAAATGTCTTAAATAGCAAATAGGAGTGTAGTTTAGATGTTATGTCCTGTGTGAAAGCAGGAGTTGTAACAGGTTTACAGATTAATTTATACCTTCAAAATATATCCTTTTTTCCTTTCTCTTATTGTATTAATTATGACAGATAAACACAAGGAATTGATGATTTTTTTGGTCAAAACGAATTGCATGTTATTTTAGTCATGGGAACATTCTCCATGTGGTTCTGGACAAAGTAAGATCAGAATATCGTTACTGTCATTGTAAAAGTACAACAAAATTAGGTGCAGTCCCTGCAGTGTCAAAAATAAAAAGTTTAAATATAATTACAGAAATAATATAAAAAATGAGGTAGAACGCAATCATTCAGTTTAATAATAAGTAAAGTCTTAAGGCACAAAATAATAAATGCTAGATGGTGATCATTGAAATCCCTTCATATTATCAGCTGAAGTTTTAAAACATATTAGGCCAAGATTATTGTCTTTCTACGAGTCTGTATATTTCAAGCTTTTGTTCCATAAAGAAAATTATAGACTTGAGTGAGAAATACCCCAAATCTAAAAATTTTCAAAATAAAATGTTTTACATTTACATGTTTTAGTCAGTGTTCAACTTCAAGTGTGTAGATTATGTTTACTTTGTAAAACTATTATTTTGGATAAACAGCTACCGACTGCATCAGTCAAACAGTGAAAGTACCTTTTTCTTATATAATACAAGTTGATAGGCCTTTAGCCAGCCAGTATTTTTAAGGTTAATTGGCACTAATGATACAACCAAATACCAGCAGTGGAGGCCAGTGTTAACCAGCAAACTTTGAGTGCAGCTAAATGGTGAACTTTATTATATATGTGTGTATATGTTTACAGTTTAAAGCTGCAATAATTACATTATAGTGCTGGAAATGATTTGATATGTCTAGTTATTGATCTGTTTATATAGCTATGCAGAAAGATAAGTCACAATTACAGTTATAATTGTACTTGTCATTTTACTTGTAAACTGAACTACCTCAATTTACCTAAAATGCTTACCATTATAATTATTGGTAATTATAATGAGCATTTATAATTATCATTTTTAATTAAAAAAATTAATCACCTTAAAATACTAATATGATATTGTGAATTTCTACTGCAGTTACTAGTGCTTATTTGTAATTTGTCTTAAGATTACCTTGAAAACATAAAATTAAGATTTTTAAGTTTAACAGATTTAAAAGGAAAAACTGGATAGAAATAAATTGATAATAAGGATGATGGGCCAAGTGAAACGGGAAAGGAAGCGCACCCATGGGAGAGACGCAAGAGAGGGAAAGAGAGTAGAGAAAGGTCAGAAATGAGGATAAACAGGAGAAAGAGGGTGAGAAAGAAAATGTGTAAAAATGTGAGGAGTGGAGTGTGTTCATGTGTGTGTGTGTGTGTGAGTGGGAGAGAGTGATTTGTTTTCAGTGAAAGGTGAGGCCACTTAGCCAAGGCGTAGAGCTACAGCGGAATCTATTACCATGTGTCAAAGGAAACACGAGAAGGGCATGACCTGATTCTGTGTGTGTGATTTGTGTGTGAGTGAGAGATGAACGAAGGGTGAAAATAAGAACATGGGTGTACTGAATATGACCGTGTGTGTGTGATTAAAAGGACAGAGACTGTTTGCATGCATTTCCAGAATGTATTCTTAATATTTGGATTTATGTTGCATAGCATAGCAAAAAGCTACATGTATGTGATTCAAATGCCTTAACATGTATTTGTCACAATTAGCAGAAGCTGACTGTGTGAAGTGAGGAAGAGACGGGAGACAAAGACACCACTGAAACACATGAAGGGCGAGGGAGACTCAAACACAGGGGACAAAGACACAGAGGGAATCTAACAAAAATGAACTATAACTGGGCAACCTAGGAGCTTAAGATAACTAAATGAACTTAAACATATACCATGAAAATATATGAAAACTCAAAACTCTGGGTCAAACGAGCCGGGATCGTGACAGTACTGGGCCAAATAACATTTACAGTCTGTTCAGGGACACCACATTTTGGAGTGTGGTATACTTGGGTCGGTATGGACCAGTGACGTTCCTTGATTTTTACATAAAGGCAATCAGAGAAGATCCCCCCCAAGAGACACACAAACAAAAACATCTTCCTCCTCTCTTGAACAGTTTAACAAGATGAACTGGATCAGATCACCATTCTGCACTCCTTACTGTCTGAAGAGTTTTGCAATATTATTGTTCTATTGTGAAATAAATATCTAGCATATTACAAATCTGACTTACCATTAGCTGAGAATAGCAAGCAGTAGAGGATTTTTTCAAACCATGACTTTAAAAGAAGCAGTATAACAGTATAAAAATACCTTCACATAAAAATATCAAATGTAAAAATAACTATGGGTAAAATTGCTATTTAAGAGGAAAATATTCGTTTGTTTTCCTTCTCCCCTAGATTACCTATTTCCACTTAATGCATGTCTTTGGACTGTGGGAGGAAGCCGGAGTACCCAGAGAGAACCCTCGCAAACACGGGGAGAACATGCAAACTCCACAATAGAATTGAAATCAGGGCCTTCTTGTTGTGAGGCAACAGTGCTGACCCCCATGTCACCGTGCTGCCCGTGAAATGAGGTTCCACTGAGACTGATCTGACTTTACATATTTGAGAATTAAAGTATTGGCAAACATAAAAAAGCGGTGGCAGCTTTGAATTGGTTAAAATGAAGAACCTCTCTTGGATTTTATACCATCTGCAGATGCTTCCTTTATACATGCCAAAGCAGATGATTCACCCCTCTGTGAAACACTGCTTTATGGTGGTGGAGGGGTTCGTGTGTCCCGGGGATCCAAGGGGCTATGTTGTCTGGTGGATTCTGCCCCCAGGTAGAGTCTCCCATGGCAAATTGGTCCTTGGTAAGGGACCAGACAAAGAGCCATTTAAACAACCCCCATGAGTACACGATCAAGGGAACTGTTCATACTGATAAGGTTACCGGGGCCCTGCTTTGGAGCCAGGCTCGGGAAGGGTACCCAAGGGCGACAGTCTAGTGGGCGGGCGTTAGCCCATGGGGCCTGGCCAGATACAGCCCTAAAAAGGGACATGGGCTCATCTTCCTATAGGCCCACCACCCGCAGGAAAGGCTGTAGGGATTGGAACCAATGTGTGTCAGGCGGCGGCCAGGAACATCAGACATGGCGGACTGATCCCAGGCTACTAAGACTAGCAATCGGGACAGGGAATGTCACCTTTCTGTTGGGAAGGAGCCTGAGTTAGTGCATGAAACTGAGATGCTGGACAGACCTGGAGCATTCCAAGGGAGACTAGGGTCACTGAGTCTGAATGGACCATGTTCAGCACCTCCATTGCAGAAGCTGCTGCACTGAGCTGTGGCCGGAAGGTAGTTGGTGCCTGTTAGGCCAAACGGAATGAGGCTCAGAAGAAACTCGGGTGTGGGAGGACCATGATTGATCCTTCGTCGATTCCTGACTGTGGCCGTAATGATATCCCCTGTTTGCGACGTGGATGATGAAACCATGAGTAGTAATACCCCTAATAATACCTAGAAATACTCCATTTAGGAAAATGAGTATTAATGTCTGTGTATCCACCAGGGGGAACATTGTGGAGGCGCATTAATTTACAGACTTACTACACTATATATTTATACCTTTTAAATTTATTGAAGGATTCTTTAATTATGACAGATTCAGCCTTTCTATAAACTACTGATATACATATATGTTTGAAGCAAATAAAATACAGGTTGTGTCCACCGAACATGCCAGGCAGATAGTGATTCTTGCATTCTATCATTATTGCTGTTCTATCTGTTGTTGTATAGAATGGGACAGCTATTTAATTTAGCTTATGAGCGACCATACAAACAGTGCTTACTGTACCCACAGAATAATTTTTTTTTTTCATCTATGCAGTCGGGATAATATAGAAAATCTAAAAAAAATAGATATCAGCTGTTTATATTGTTTCTTACTATTGTTTGCCATCGACTTCCAACCCAAACCCCAAATATCCTCTCTATGCTGGCTGTGGTTTTAACAGAAGTCAACAGTATTCCAGGAATCATTAACAGAAAGTATTTACAGAACACTGTTATAAAATCAGTCAATTACTCATGACAAAGTTCAAATGATATCTGCTTGCCTGTAAAACCTTCTTAGAAAAATCAATTTTTAAAAGTAAACACCACAGAGTATGTTACTAAAACTGGTGTTAATACATCTGCAAAATTTGTGACATCATGTTAAATTTATAACAGAGTGTAACTTAAAAAACTCTACTTGATGCAATGATCTGATAAGTATGCCTGCATTTATGAAAACTCTGACTTAGTGTTGAACTTTATTAGTAGTATAACCCTTATCTTAACATTCTCTGTTTAACCCAGTACATTCTCATTTCTACCAGTCTTCATGTCGGCTGTTAGAAATGAGAAATCAACTCGACTTCCAACCCAAACCCCAAATATCCTCTCTATGCTGGCTGTGGTTTTAACAGAAGTCATTCAAAACATTGCTTGGAAATAGGAAGAAAGATTTTTTTAGAATAAAAATAAATGTTTTGGTTTTTTTACACAATAGATATCGTTACTGAGACTCAATGTTAATCAAATACTTGTAAGCTACCACGTGGAAATTAACACGGAAAAAAAACAGCAGCGGGGAGCAGGAAGAGGAGGACAAAGCAATGGGTAGATGGATATGAAAACGACTGAGCCGACTTGACAGGCAGGGGCTTCATTGATTCTCCTCTCTACTTCCCCATCCCATCATGACCAGCCTCGGCAGAAGACGGATAGTGGTGAGGTGGCCTGTATTTGATTAATGGGGTAATGGCCTTGCAAGGATGAGACAGATGGAGAAATAAGGAAGAGGAGAAAGGCAGAGATAGGTAAATTAACTTTTGGGAGGAAAAGTTCTATATGGCTTTTTTTTTAATGTTATATATACATACTAGACTTTAACAGCTGCTGAAAGGTGACAAATGAAGACAGTGTCCAAATAATGCAAATATTAGAGCAGGTTTCAGTTGTACTATTCAGAGAACAGAGACTATCATCATGACACTTAATATAGTAATATTATTGCAGTTTCACATATTCTGCAAAGTGCTGAGTATTACAGTAGCATATATTACCATACACTGTAAATTATCACCTTTATTCACCTTCAGATTTTATCTTGGGATTGTCAAGCAGACAGACTGGATCATAATAATGTCACCTAAACCTTTCAGAAATGTTGCACGCACCTGAGAAACTAAACTGCTTATCTTCTTTTCAGTCTATTCCAACTTAAGTGAATGCTGTTGAATGTTGTGCTATTACAGGTATATGTTGTCAGGCTTCTGTAACGTATTATGGTCTCATATGACTAGAACCTTTCTTCAAGTTAAGTGTGTTTAGTGTTGATTGGTTTATCAACACTAGCTGATATAATCTTACCTTTATTATCTTTGGGTAACATTTTCTCAGCATGGTGGCGAGTGAGAGGGGCCCTCTGGTTCAACGTTTTTGCAGATTGTTTGTTAATCCCATGTGGCATATTTCTTTCCTTTGGCCCAACATCTCTCTGAGATCTTTCTGTGTGACGTTTGCATGTTCTCCCTGTGTCTGAGTAGTTTCTGTTCACATTTTCTGGCTTCTTCTCACAGTCCAAAGACATGCAGTTAATAGGATTAAGGTATGTGCTGATTTTGTCCATAAGTGTAAATCTGGGTGTGAAATGTTGTCTCTCTGTGTTAGCCCTACAACAGACTGCCAACCTGTCCAGCGTGTACCCCTTATCTCGTCCTGCAGGGATAGGCTCCAGATTCTTTATTGAAGGATATAAATTTAAAAAAGGAAATGTTTAGAGCTTATGACCTGATGTAGAGATTGCCAACCTGCCAGCATAGCATAGCTTGATAGATCTAATTTGACTCTAATGAATTTCATGTGATCTGGTTAATTCCACATTGAATAAAATACATTTTAAGTAAATATGTGCCATGGGTTCTTATATATAAATCTTTGATAACAAATTAAAATTAGGGATAAGCATTTTTGTAATTTTCCAAGGCCTTTAAATGTTGTTTTAATTTAATTGATTTAAGTGTGTTTTTAAGAAAAAGAAGACAAGCTTAAAATGATTTTACACAAAACACAGAGATTTACAGCTCTACGATGACATTTGGTCCAAGGTCACAACTTCCATTCTGCAGGGACTGAAGAGTACTGCAATCTATATCACTTACTGTGCCTGCTACCTCCACTTGCATGCACTTGTGTATATGCCAGTGGTTAGAGTGGCCTCAGATGGTAATGATAATAAATAATATAATCAGTAACTTTAAAGTGAGGTATAGATGCTGCAGACAGATGACGTACTGTAGACGTGTCCTCCACAGGTTGGTGTACAATTATCAGAGCTCTGCCATTACAAGCAGTACAGACATAGCTTGCTTTGCCTGCTACTGTAAGAGAAGAGTACAATTGTTTCCATGGTTTCTTTAAACCATAAGAAATAAAGACACTTAGTTAACACCATAACGCTTTGGAAAATGACAATTTTTATAATTTTGCATCTGAGGACCTACACAGGGAATTTTAAATCAAACAATAAAGATGTGATCAATGTACAGACTTTTAGCTTTAATTGGTTTTCTAATAGCACTACATTAGCACTTTTGGAATTTGATCTGATATTAGTGCTGCATTACGTTAAAAATGGCAAATGGACTTGTTCTGATATAGCAGTTTTCCACAAGAAGTGTTTTACTCCCAAGCAGAAAATGGGACTTTTGTGGAGGGCAGCACCAAAACGCTGTACGTAGTTATATATATTTTTTCAGGATTCAAGATTCAAGATTCTTTATTTGTCACATGCATAGTTATACAGGTACAACACGCAGTGAAATGTAAACTGAACACGCTCCTCAACTGTGCAAAAAAAAGGGGGGGGGGTGTAGGACTATATATATATATATATATATACATAATAAAAATAGCAATAGAAACAATCTGGATATTTACAAAATAGTTTGAAAGAAATTGTAGTTAACATTACGGGGGGGTTAGAGAGTCCTGTCTCAGTCACTTAAAAAGAGTTGAGCACAGTGGAGTCGAAATCACGACCTTAGGGCTGCAAACCCGTCTCTTTACCAATGAAGCCAACGGCAAAGCCGTCTATTGATTATATCATATTATAATATTATAATTTTGTCTCTTGATAAATTGCTTCTGTTAAACTTGTGAAAATTATCCAATGAAAAATGTGCACAGCATAATAATAAATCAAAAGATTTTATCACTCTTTAATCTACACTTTCAAAAAATGTAAACAAAATTTGCATATTTTGCTTAATTTCAGCCACTTTAACTTTACACAGAGTGCTATTGCTATTTTGTTTGTTATTTTTTCTTGTTCAGTATGAACATAGATTTGGGTTAAATCTATGCAATAAAGTCAAGTTCAATATCTGAGGCAGAAATGGAAAGGTGAGAGTCAATATGAAAGGATGTCTGTTTTGGACAGAGCAGTGAAAAATGACTGGAAAACAGAGCAAGAGAGAAAGGGGAAGACATGCAGGAAAGGGCTGCAGGTCAGACTTGAACCTGGGCTGGCTGCTCTCTGCAGTATATGGTCACCTGTTCATCCCAGTGATGGGATCACTGACAATGTTTCTTTTAAAGCAATATCTTCTGAGCATGTCTTCTTACATGTAAACAGTTCTCCTTGTTGAGAGAAGAAAGAAAACCCAGCTATATATATGTGATATATATGATACTGATGC
>VUQR01030694.1:2827-24602 GCA_015108515.1 Hemichromis elongatus
AAAGCTTCAACAAAAAAAAAAAAAAAAAAAAAAAAGTAAAATTTGCTTCACAGTTCATATGACTTGTGAAAAACATTTGAACATCCAGTGAACATTGGATGTTCATAGTTTGCAGTTAAATGAAACTGTACCAAGGAACGCACATTCTTGGTTCAAGATCTTTAAGGTAGACGTAATCTTTAGGTATGTAAGTCGCAGTCTCACATACCTCTCTGCACCTTCTCTCCTTTTGTCCTCTCCTGTCATATGGCATAGAAACTGAACATTTAACAGTATCTCCTAAAAATCCTATTTTGTCTGACCATTTCTGATAACATTTAATTTTTCATAAATGGATTACAATGCAGATTCATGTCCAGGTTTGGAGTTGGGAGACAGACACATTATCTACTTGTAAGAGTTATCTAAAAAATGTTCCTTATTGCTGAAGCACATAGTGAAGGCTGGATGAAGAGAACCTGACCCTATACTGGGCTTTACTGTACCTTACAATGTAAAATGCCTTGAGTTGACTACTGATGTAAAATAAAAGTATACAAATTAAGTTGAACTGAATTGATCATCTTTCAGTAGTTGGTCTGGTACCTCACCACCCCGTGATGTCAACTTAATATTTACATGTGACTTACTAGTTGAACACAAAAGCTCTATAAGGTTCTTTTTGTCATGGCAAATTGTGTGACTGTGTGGTGGGTCCTTGGTTTGGTTTTATCTTTTACATGGCTTCAATGCAAACTGTCTCAGAAGTTGAGTATTTAGTCTGTAAAGGATTACTTATTATTAAAATTAACCAGATACTCTTTGCCATTCCTGTCTGAATATCAAATCCTTCTGATGTGTTCTTAGTGTGGTTACCATTATAAATAGACTGAGTGTTTTTAGATACACTTGTGGGATGCATTTAAAGCCCTCTGTGCTGTATCATATTACACAGCAATTATCCAGCATCCAGGTCATAGCCAAACGCAGGATTTAATGAGTTTTCTGAGATTTTCTGAGAAAACGAGAACAGATACAGTTTGGTTTGAACAAATAAATGTAAACGAATGAATTGAATTTGTTTGTACATATTTAATGAAGGAAGACACCAAATTGGGCTACAGCATCAATGTGTAAATACAGTAAATCAATCCACTGTAATAAATGTTGCTTTGCTAGACCCCTCTGTAAATGCTCACATAACTGCAAGGAGGAGATTGGTTGCTGGCTGCTACATGTGTTTCTGATAAGAAAAAAACTTGCTTAAGTAAGAGCCTTGTCCACATGAAACCTCAGTGAAAGGGACAATTTATGTCTTCAATTACATTCAAAAGAACACAAGAACTGAAATGATGACAAAGATTTCCATATGGGGAATGTGCAGTCATGGTTTGGGTGTGCTTTTTGGTGAATGAAGTTTGAAATATTCCCTGAAAACATTTCCAGCCATCCCAAACAGCCAAAACGTACGCAATAACCTCCTGAAACAGCATATTTGTGTGTGTGTTGGTGTGTGTTACAAGGAAGTGTGGTTAGATAACAATATCCTCTAGATGATAATTATAAATTAGTATGATCAAGGATCAACTTTGGACTGCTCCTGGCTGCAACAATGAGTTTCATGTTTCAAAACCAAGATGTACAGTCCACTTTCACTGTCTGTGTCTTTAGCAATATATTGTTTAGCTAGCTGCACTGTTCTGTGTGTAAAGTACTTTATGAATGAGGACTGTGCAGAGGAGAGCTGCAGAAAGTAAATTTTCACGGTCCTTATTTAATAACTGTCTTGTTACTCTGTAAAATTATCTGAAACACAGATAATTACCAGCTAATAACATAAACCTTAGGCTGCAGTCCCACACACCAATACACATTCCAATCCTAATGAGGATGAAACATATATTATCTTCCTTTTAGTATTTGCCTATAAACATTAAAAAAAACCCATAACACAAAGCATGAAAACTTAAACTTAAACACACTTTAAAGCAGTTGCCATTTCTTGGTTAGTTTTGTGTTAGCGTGCTCTCTGTGTGTCCAGTTGCTTGTAGAGCTGCAGTTCTGTTGTTTTTTCCTGGACGTCGTTTGCATTTCACTAATGTGCTCTTGTCTTGTTTTTTTTGGAATAAAAAGTGTAATGTCCATATCTCCTGTGTAGAGCACTCCACTATTGCCACCAACAACGCTGCTTCAACGCAATGCCACAAGCTGCCCACAGATGAATGTCCCAACAGATTAACCCACACTAGCAGTGTATCCATTAAAAAGTGACAAGTTGGGAGTGACATATCCATCTTACTAATGCCATAACCCGGGGCATGAAGTTCCACTACCAAAAGAGATATTGCATTAAATGAGCCGTGCCTGCATCTTTGCTAAAACAGCGCAAGCTAACACTAAATAGGTTCCTTTTAAAATCCACCTGAGGATGATCTGAACATTACACGTCAAGAATGAGTTATAATTATTACCTGTGTCAATTATTCACAGTGAATAACTGTGTATACTGCATAATGAATTATGCTTTACTGACATTCCTGTATGCATGTGATCAGTTAGCTGTGGGATAATGTAACAGCTCTGCTTACAGAAAAGAAAATAGTTCTCCTTAACTGAAGATAATACCTTGTACTGTTTGTTAGTGTTAATCCTGTAACTGATGTATGGGTTTACTGTAGAGCGATGCTGTTATTTGATCCACAAGGACATCAGCAACATGAGCTAAATGACTTTTATACAGAACACATTTATGGTTTCAGAGCATGCATTATCATTAATCAGTGTTTAAAGCATATTCAAATTTGTCCCATAATCTTACATTATAATCCTACATTGTACGCTGAGCACTAGTAGGCACTTTCCAGCACTGCTTATCAGTGTGTAAATATAGACATGTTGCAAGACCTCACTCTTCATCCCACGTGCCTGGCTCGCTTCCGCAAACCTCATGGCACTGACCTGCTTGCATCCCATGATTTTAGTGGCTCTATGCTGCAGTCAAATATTTGTGCAGGCAGACGGTGTACCAGAAGGTCCCCCGAGGACCCCAGGTCAGACTGTTTATTGATAAGCAAGGTCAAAAGAAACACAGGTAAATAGCTGATGACGGCAGCAATGATGCAGTCATTAGCCTGTCAGTCATTCATCCTTTTCATTGATCTGCAACTGAGTGTGAGCCCAAACCAGTTGATTGTTCTTTTGACAAACATAAGTATCCTTGCTGTACATGCAGTATATTTAGGTGCAGTATACTAGTAATATCAAAAAGGAAAAATTAAAGGGCCAGTGTTTATTAACTTTAGAAATGCGCCAAAGTGGTTAGCAACTGAACACGTTGACACAGGTTGACTCTAAATGGCCATCTCCTCAGTTTGTTGGTGTTCTGCTACATGTGCCATTCTCGATACTGAAAGGAATCTAAACAGTGGAGGAGGTGACCACAAATAATGTGATGATAACTCTTGCATGGATACAGAGATTTGTAAAAACGCATAGTGGGTGAAAAAAAGGAGTGAAAAATAAAGAATCTATATTATCTGATTGGGAATGTGATTTCTTGTACAATGGAAAAAGCAATTCAGATCTCAGCAAGAACAGAGTTACGTTCTCTCTTAAGAGTTCTTGTTCTACTGAAAGAATGACATTTTCCTTTATATAAAAAACCGAAAACAAAACAAACCGCTTTAGATAGTGAGAACTAAAAATCACATCAGTGTTAAACATGTTCTTTCAGAAAGCTTTGTTCTCCTTCAATGTGTGAGTGTAATGCGTGCATATTTCTTTATCACACCTCCTTCACTAATCACATGCTCAAGTGAGCTCAGTGCTTTGGCCTCCCTGCTGCTCACACCTGGCTGGATGCCGGAGCCTTATGTCTGCACAAGGTCAGTAATAACAAACATTGTACAACCAGTGCTCTCAAGTTTAAAACGCGGTTCGTAGACACTGTGTACTATTAGGTATGCCAGCTGGGAATCGCTGTGTTAAATATGTGAGCTCGTTAGTTTAAAAAGTGGTGTTCAGAGAGACAGAGAAGTGTTTAGGAGACATACGTTTAAACCGAGAACTTTATTTTAATTATTACAGGTTGTTTGTAAAACTTAAACTTGTCACGGTTCTGGGTCATTTTGACCCAGCATTTTCAGTTTCTTTTATTCATCTTTATTATGGTTTATATTCTGATATTTCTGCTGTGCTTTGATTATTATTATAGTTTATTCTGGTTTAGGGTTTTGTTCTTAGGCTTTGTGTCTTGTGCCCTTGTATTTAGTGTAGGTTTAGTTCTGTGTCAAGTCTGCGTCTTTGAATTGTTTGTGTTTCCTGTTTTACTTTGAAGGTCTCTGTCTTTTGTCAGTGTAATCAGTTTTGCCTTCCCTGTCCCATCTTGTCGATTACTCCCAGCTGTGTTCTCCTGCTGTGTCTCGTTTCCCCTCGTTATCCCTTAGTGTATTTAAGTCCCATGTTTCTCTTTGTCAGTGTCGTGTCGTCTGTGTTTCTACCCTCAGGTCATGTCAGGTTTCAAGACTCTGTGCAGGTCATGTTTGTGGTCATGTTGCTTGTTCTAGTATATGTTTAATAGTTCTTTCATGTCCCAGCACTAAGTCTTGTTCATAGTCATCATAGTCGTAGTTTTCATTGTTCTTAGTTTCTCTAGTTTAGGTTTTAGTCTAGGGTTAGCCACTGTCCCCGCTGTTTTGTCATGCCTTCGTATCAGTAAAGGCTTGCTTTCTGTTTGAAGGTCAGTTCTGCCTCCTCGCCTGTGTCCGCACCTGGGTCCACCTCACTCTCTCCATTCAGTCTGCCCCACAGACCTTGACAAAACTACAGTCTTTAGCAATGTCCATGACAACTTCTGTTGACAACTGTCCATGATCTGGAGTCCAATGTGTAAGGTGAAAAACAACAGGTAAAACTCTATAACTTGTAGAGCCCCGTACAATAGACTACCATCAGCAGTAGTGATGGCAGTTTGGTTTCTGTCTATGACTGACAGGTTTTCAGTGGAAGACTGAACAGACTGAAATGCAGAGTTTAAAATTGATAAAAATGCCTGTATTTTTTTTCTGTATTAATGGGAGTGTGCATCTTGAATTTGTTCCTCAGGGTAAAGTTGTTAAATTGGACTTAATGTTCTGAATGGATGAGCAGAAATGACAGAATTGTTCTGTGTGCCACTGTGGCCAAAGACACAAACCGACACCATCTTTACTTGCAACTCACTCTATTAACTTTGTCATCTTCTTGAAATTCAGCCTAAAGAGAGAGAAATTGATATCCAGTGATTTCCAGCACAAACTGAAATGACAGACGTACAAGGAAATCAATGTTCCTGGGATCTGTGGAGCTACTCGCCTAGCTTGGAAGTCACCGCAAGGAGTGCTCCGATTATCACTGGGACCACCGTTAGCTTCATCCTCCACATCTTTTCGAGTTCTTCTCTGAGCCCTTATTAATCTGATTGCTGGGTATCGAAGATTCCATCATCAGCTGAAGGGGTTACATGAATAGGATAATTCATGTAACCCCTTCAGCTGGGGTTACTTGTGGGGTTATCAGCATTCCAACAGCGCCCTGTTCTCATCTCTTGCCCACTCATGCCGTCTTGTTCCAGAAGCCCACTTCTCATCAGGGTGTCCTGTTTTCTCAGCACCCAACGCGGACTTTAATCTGGGCGATGTCCGAGTCGGTCTGGTTTCATATTTATGTCTCTCGCTCATGTTCAAGGTAGGCTTGGATGATGGGGGATCTAGTACCGCAGCCTAGTACCCTTACTGGATATAGATGCCACGGTGTATATATATAGTAAGTGAGAAAATGCTGATCAAAGAGTTATCTACCACATCTAAACGACATTCTATTGCTTTTCTGTCAATAGATTTGTCAGTAAAATTTGAACTGGACATCATTATCCTGATGGCTTTTTTCTTTAGATCCCTATTGGTCTGCAGCTTATCGTGAATGTTTGTAAAATATTAGAATGAAAATACGTAGGTGTATCTGCAGTAAGGGAGTGTTCACATCAGCAAGTTTAGAGCAACCAAAGCAATATCTGGGCTGTGCCCTACTTTAGTTAGTTTTTTTTAAAGTATGGATTGCAGAACAACAAGTATGTCTGTGAAGGTTCTCAGTCATCCAGGTCATCGTAGTCTAAGGAGCTGTAAGGAAAAGGCATCTGGACTTCTTTAGGACTTCTCGGATGAGAGGTGAAATGTCTTCAAGCAACCTAAAGAAGTCCAGATGCCTTTTCCTTACAGCTCCTTAGGCAGAACAACAAGGTACATTTTCTGGGTAAGAATGAGTTCATAGTTTGATGGCACTTTCTAGTGCATTACAAGAAAGCATAAACGGTCATATTGAGTCTTTTTACTTTTGTTAGTTTGAAAAACTGAGAAATGCAACTAACGCCTGTCACATTTTGCTAAAATTACAGGGTATGAAATAGAATTTGCTGTGCATCATATGTGAAATGCACACCTCAGTTATTTTCAAGTGGGGAATGTCACACATTCCCCAGATTTGACAAGAAATGACACCAGTTTTTACACCACTGTGGCTCTTGCTGCAAAACTCGATACCTTCTCAGGTATGCACAGAAACTGTGATCCATAACAGATAACAGCAGACGCTCTGTCATTGGATACTTTCTAGTTTACATGTTGATCTGGTACATAACAGGAAGCATGCACCTATGAATATGTAAACTGCTATGAATGAGCCTTCAGTGAACATGTTACATCACATTTCATCAAAAGAAGCTTTTTTAAACCAGTGACTTGAAACCTGAAAAGCAAGTGTCTGTCAACCTTTAAAGCAAAGGTTTGTTTAAAGATACAGGCAGACATTCTCTGAGTTTATTTAATAGAAAAGCAAAAGAATATTTTACACTTACATATATGTGGATGGATGTGTGTCCCTGTGCAGTGTCTGTTAGTGTGTGTGTTCACATTGTTTTTAAGGTTTGTTTGCTTCATCCTCAACTTTTTCCCACATGAATGCTTTTCTGTGTCTGTGTGTGTGTGTGTGTGTGTCTGTGTGCGTGTAATCTTTCAATCTTGTAATCTTGTGCAGGCTGGCAGGGATGGACCCAAATGCAGGACTCTTGGAGTGCACTTCAAACTGCTTTACTGCTAACACCAACATATTACTAAGCTGAAACTGAAAATACTAAACAGGCAAGCAGGGTGGCAGACAGAACACACAGTGTGGTATGATGGTACGACGTGACACCGGGGAGGGGACCACAGGGGACTAAAATACATGACAGAGTAACGGGAGACCGAAGGAAAACACAAATGGTTTATCAAAAAGAGGCTGAACACAGAGCAGGATTGTCAAAATAAAACAGGAAGCACACGACAGACACACACAAAGACCCAGACAAGACACTGAACAGAGGGAACACTGAGTATGAGGACCGGAGTGACATGAGACACCGCTGACTGGGGAACGAGAAGACAAACACGAGGACACAAGAAAACCTATACTGAACAAGGAGCACAGGGACCAAAACCTAAGCACTAGAAGTCTCAAACCAAGGAGAACAGGAGAGCTAGAAGTACAAACTGAAACCCAGAACACAACCATCCTAAGAAAGCAAAAGTACCAAAGTCAAAGACTGGGTCCCCGACTCAGGACCGTGACATACATATGTCGTTTTCATTCGGTAGGAAAATTCTATTCTGCATCTTTCTACATATTTAAAGGGATTTTATAATTATAATTTGGCAACATACAGGCTCTGTAATATATGTAATAGAGAAGGAAAGACCGTCGGAGTACTGTGAATGTTTCAGATCCTTTTGAAATCATTTTTCCACACAGGATGATAGTAGACGTCAGGGAGTACGGGCTTTCCTTTAAGCGAGCACTGTGTACTTTCAGAATAGTCCAAGTGTGTGTATGTGTGAGCATGTGTGTAGATTTTTCCCTTATAGTTTTCCTTAGTCCCTCGGGGATATTCCCAGAACTAGGTTTGTTTTAAGCACAGCTAGGAGCCAAGTTACCGGCTTGATCGCTCTTACACCATCTCTCTATTTCTCTCTCAAACACATACAGACCAAGACAGGAATTATTCTCCACTTTTTCTTGCATAGCTGGTAGTGTGTTTGTAATATGCCAAACCACCAAAGACCAAATTCAGGATTTGTTGATTACAGCATAATAAAAAGTACTACTCCTGTGACTAATACATAACAACAGATGCTAAAACTAACAGTCATATTCAGGTTAATAAGGACATTATGCATTTTGCTTTATCACTAAAAATAACTTGAATAGGTTGGGTAGTACATGGACCTTTAAATCAGTGCGATTAGAGATAAGGAACTGTAAGTGGTGATGGGAGCACTGGGGTCTGATTACAGCTTGTGTCTGTGGATCAGGATATCATGGTAACATTACTTGCAGTTAAACTAGCTATCCAGTTTCACAGCACTGCATCATGACACTGTATAAGCACGCCAGCTATCATATTCACTGTGCCCACATGGAAATAGAGACAATAGTGTCCTTGAACAATGAGAAGGTCCTTATTAAGCAATGACAAAGTGACATACGACGACTGCGTATGTTTTTTTTAATCATTTTATATGATTTTATGTGAACTGTCGCTCTTTTGATTTCTCATCTCCCCACACTGCTCACTGATATGGAAACTTTCATGGCTTTAATTTGTTTCCAAACAGAACCTTGATTTAGTTCCCAGTATTCCACATATTTCTTCTGATTCAATTACTATTGAAACTGTGTCCATACAGATTAACACAATGCTGCAAAACTCAGAATTTTTCCAATACAAATAAGGTTTTGCTCAATGATTTATTTACCCCATTTAAAAACAAAATGATATTTCGTGACAAAATCTAGCTTAATCAGAACTAAGAAGAATATTGTAAGGTAAAGACCACCTGCTATGAACAAACACTCGGTGACAGTGGGAAGGAAAAACTTCCATTTAACAGGAAAAAACCTCCAGCAGCACCGGGCTCATGGAGGGGCAGCCATCTGCTGCACCCAGTTGGGGCTGAGCCTTTATCAAGCTTGTGCTTAAAGTCTGCTCCTGTTCTGCCATGGTTAGTACCTATGTGCTGACTTTCAGTCCAGCTCTGTCCAGCCAAAGGTAGGATTTCTTAAAATCAGCCACTTCTGCTATCTGCTGGTGGTACATGCAGGGGCCTGTCCCTTCATGATGGTTCCTTGTTCTTACTCTTCTTACTGAAACTTAAAATTATGAATACTCCCTAAAGCTAGAAGCTCTGCATGACACAAGGCAAGGTAAACTGCCATGGGAACTTTTGGTGATATGCAGCAAAGGCGTGTCACATTAATACAAATTAAAACAAAAGAAGAGGTAACAAAAACTCGGTTCAGCTTTATCTGTCATGGAACGACAGCCGGTATGCCCACACAAGCTTAGCACAAAAGCACCCTGGAAAGAACTTGGAATACAAGAGTCGTACCAGATTAGCATTCAAATCTAGCACCACTATAAAGGCCCACAGTGCCAGTGCATAGGTATATATATAACTGTATCCAAACTTGGATTTTTCACTTTCCACAGAGTACCATTGGTTCCATTGGTCAGACCAAGCTGTCGTCATAAGAGATAACACTCTCTCTACAAAGGCATTCATAACAGGGATTTTGAAAAGAAAGAATAAGCAACACAAATTTGATTTCACAAACGAAATACCAGGAATGTAACACCAATAATCAAAAAAATAAAATTGCCTTGATGGTTAAATGCAACTGTTGAGGTGAGCAACTTGTCAGACTGAAGACTGATGAGGTGTCTTAGCAGAAGGTGAGGGCAACTTGTGTAAAACCCTATGGCAAAGCATGAGTGATGCTACACACAGATTTCACAGTATTTTTGCGTTATAAGACAGTTCACATTATGAAATTGTAGTTTCATGTTTTAATACTGAACTGTCAAAGCTTGTAATGCTTTATCATTGTGTAATGTCACTGCAAGCGAAGGGCAAAGAACCAACTACCAAGAAAAAAGGAACTGAACAGTGCGCTCCTATTTTACATGTTTTTGAAATTGTCAAAATTGCCATCCATCCATCCATCCATCCATCCATCCATCCATCCATCCATCCATCCATCCATCCATCCATCCATCCATCCATCCATCCATCCATCCATCTACTTATCCTTTTCAGGATCACGGGAGGCCTGGAGTCCATCCCAGCTGTCAGGATGAGAGGCAGGGTACATCCTGGACAAACACAATAAAAATAAAATGCAATTTTGTTACAGATGGAAGAAGAAAGCCTCGTAAAATGTGTAAAACATTAATGAATAGTGTGTAAAAACCATGGTCCTTTACTACCAATGGGATTTGGTTCAACTTTCTTGTGGTTTTATACTTCTTCATTTGAAAGAAACAAGCTGGCAGGCAGAGAGATCCAGAACAGTTTGTGAATATGCACTGGAGGCAGATAAGTAGGATCTTTCCTTTCGCGGGTTTTGCAGGTATAAAAGTCCAGGTGAGTAAGTGAATGCAGGAACTGACCAACCTGAGAGTCATATACAGCTACAGGTAACTAAAAGTCTTACTTCACTGTGTAAGTGCTACAGGTTTCAAGGGGAGACCCAGCCATCAATGTTGTGTTTAAATATATCTAAAGAAGATATTTCACACTATAAGAGCAGCATCAGTCTGATAGAAAATAACTTTTCAAACCAAACGGGTGTTCTGGGTGGAGCTGGGAAGGGCTCTGCTTACATGTAGAGAAACCACCGAGTCAGCCCAAATCCTCACTAGAGAAAAGAAAGAAAGGAGAGACAAAGAGAGAAACAAAACTCATGATTGTCTGGACTTTCACATCCTGCAAGTGTAAGTATCTGAGCAGGTGGGATTTTAAATGTATTAATCTGTGTCTTATTTGGTTGCACCCTGCACAGTGTTGCTTTATCAATCTTAGCTTGAACTATTGCATTGTTCTGGTGAACATCACAACTTAGAGTTTGTGTGTCACCTAAGAACAATTGACTGTCACGTAATCATTAATTAGCCTCATACTAGAAGACTGCTATTTTCAAAAGGATCTTTATTGGTGGATCATATTCTTCACATCAAAACAGCACCTCTATTTTTGAGTGCTTAAACGGGCTGCCAAATTCCCAGGCCCACTAGACCGGGAACATTTGGCATAGATCATGTCGTGACAGGGTTGGTGTTTGGATGAGCAGCGACACAGTGAGTGGGAGCAGGCAGAATTCAGACAATGGGCTTTTATTCCTGGAGCAGTTTTTTTTTCTCTGCCTTTCTGAGGTAGCGATATAGTCCAGTGTACAAAGCGAAAGCCCCATTTTTTCCTATTGCCATAGCAGAAAAGGCCTTAATGAGGTCTCATAGGACGTGTAGTGTTTTTTTTTTAATGTGACAGCATATCAGGCTGCAGAGGTATGCTATGTCAGGCGACATGTACTGAGATGATCTTACCTAGTTCTTGTGATATAAGCAGCATCAGTTGAGGTGAGCAGTAGCAAAGAAATATAAATGTCAGGGGATGTTCTGCAGTTTGAAGACAGGATAAAGACATGCTGTGGAAGAGAGACAGAGATTAATAACAAGTATGATTCCATGCAGAGAGGTCTGTTAACACATAGTGAGTGAGAAAGAAGAAATGGTCAATGCATCATGGGAATCCCCCAGCAGCCTACATCTATTGCAGCATAACTAGGGGAGGATTCAGGGTCACCTGATCCAGCCCTAACTATATGCTTTAGCCAAAAAGGGAAGTTTTTAACCTAATCTTAAACTTAGAAATAGAGTCTATCTCTCAACATTGATAGAGAGGTTATGCTCCCCACACCACTTACTGTCATCCCTTATTGTGTCACTAGCAGTAAATGACTATAGTGCATAGTCTCTCTTTGCTTTTTTAATAGGAGTCTCCACATTTCTCCTTCCTGTTTAGCGCCAGTGCGTTTCCTGACTTGAGGGGTACATCGTTTGGGAAACTCACCCTTTAACCTGGGTTTCTGTTTGGGGTGGATGGTGATCTTTCTGGGGACAGTGGAAATACATTTAATTTAAAGGCAAACAGATGGAAAATAGTACTCCAGGTCCAACCTCTTCCTCAGCTTGCAGCCTTTCTGAAGATTTAGGTTTGCTCATAGCAGTTTTGAAACATGGAAACTGCTGTGCTGAGCCACACTGTGATGATCTTCCGTGTGGGCTAATGCTTAAGCAAAGGACAGGGAGCAGGAATCAGCATGATGTTTATGTGGTTAGAAAAATCAGTTGGTGTACACCAGATCTAATGCGTTGTTTCGCCAAAGCAGAATGTTCACCAGCTTAAAGTGGTTAAAGTCTTCTTCTACTATGAAAAACGCAGAGCCATGTTGCAGGCATATTGTTTATCCATATTTCTGTTGTGAAAATGTGCATTGGCTCTAAAACTCTTTGTAGGTGCTCATTCTGAGTCAAATTAGGTCAAGTTTTTTTTTTATCTAGCAAGTGGATGTTAGGAAGAAAGAGTGTTTGCAAAGCAGAGTTTAGTTTTTAGCCTGGCTAGCAGGCCTGCTTCTGGGAACTGCAGTACAAGCCTATCAGCTTTTCATCTGTTTATAACCAAAAATATTTATATTTACCCTCAAAAGAAGAAAAACAAAGCTATGATGTGGGGTTTGGAAATTCAGTCCACTTGTGGCAGCTGTCAAACAAAAACTGCAAAGTTCCTACCAGCATGTGAAGACAGTTTTGTGAAGTTTTGATCTGCATGGGTCAGTACTGATGATTCCTAATGGTCAAGTGGTTTTTTTTCCTGAAACCTGACATTTTTTTGTGTTAGACTTAAGACCTGACAGCTTTTTTCCTGACACTTGACGTTTTGTTTGTGTGAGACCTGAGACCTGAGGTTGTCCTAAAATGTACATCGTACTTAGGTCCTGGTGTCCACATATGTGGACATCACATTTTTGGTTGTCTAGACCACAAGACTAAATTTTGCTCTGCAACGGGTCTGATGTCTTTATCCATACTTTGTTACAGACCTACGTCCTCCTGCAACTGTTAGCAGCACTTTAAATGAGCCATATTGTTCAAAGGGCCACAATTGTTGTTTCTCATTTTGTTTTTATACTCAGGTAAAATGCTGCTGTGTTCAGACACCAAATAAAGAGTTTTGCACATCATTACTCAATTGTGTCTTCATAGTATTCTGTTGAAATTTAAAACCAATGTCCTCATATGTGGATATCATTTTTCTCAGAAACTCCATCAGCTAAAAAGATAATTCTTTGTTTTTAGATTCATCAGGTCCAAATCATCCCAAAAAGCAAAGAGAAATTAAAAATGCATGCTATGAACAAGTTTGAGCTTAGGAGGTAAAGGCAATTGCTGTTGTGATTTGGTGCTAGGTAATAAAATGTAATTGAACTGAATTCATCTGCATATACCACCCACTGCTCAAAAAGTAAGTCTTCTGTTGTATTTAAAACATTTGTCCCCCGGCCCAGAATTTCTCATTTAGTGCATCCTTATCTGTGTACTAGTCTGTCGTTTCCTTTCAGAGGACAGCTAATGTCTGTTCAGTCGTGCATCTTTTGAAGTCCTAAGCCATCCACACTCTGTCATGGTTGGTTTGGCTAAAACAGAGCTGTAAATGAAAACCAGGCACTGACACAACACATGCACACTCAGAGATATCTGGGCCATGTTTATAATGGTCAAATATCTGATGGGGCATCTAGATGCTTTTCCTCCCTGATGTATATGTATAGAGATTTCTAACATGGAAGAGACACATCTGAATGTGAGAACATGTACACATTTAGATATGGTGGCACACAAAACAATGAAACAAATCTGGAAGGCCTCAAACAAGCCTGAGCTTGTATGTCTGCACCCACACACCCACAATCACACAGACACACACAAAAGAGAAAGAAGTAGGGCATGAAATGTCCCAGTGTGAAAAATGAATTAATAAATATTTCAAAATAAAAGCAGCTCAGTGAGCAGTTACTGCTGATGGGAAAATACTCAGTTTCATACATCTTCCTCAATACTCAACTTATGTGAGGTTACCACTCAGTAATGTTAAATACTTTTCTGTAAAATGAATACCTTAAACGAACCAAGTAACCAAAAAGTTAGCTGTGATGAATAATCTTACACAAATCAGGTTAACTCAACATGACAAAGAAAAATAAGTTTATTATAGGAACAAGAAATAAGAGTTAGACCAATATTAGCAACCAAAGCTCAGTATTGGCACGGCATTCAGTTTAAAGATCTAATGTCTGTTGTTGTGTGAAATGTTTTTACATCTTTAAAAGTGGGCACCTGTTTATTTTGTTGTTTGAGTCAGTGCATGTAAACCAAGACCCTTGTGCCATTGGTATGCTATCTGCATACTGCCCCACCCCCATTTCTCAGGGAAACATTTACCTCCAGGTAAAGAGGAGAAAGCAGTGACACTGTTGTAAGGGAGAATTTTGCACCACTAAGCAAAGCAAAGTCTGGTTGGAGAAACTGAAACAACAACAACAGTTTTAATAAATAAGCAGAAAAATGTATTTTTGTCAAATAAAATGTATATTATTTGACTAAGAGTGTTGATGAGAACCTGTTAAGCTCACGATCATATTCCTAACTAAGTATTACAGGTGTTAATATTAGTATAAGTATTAATAATATTCTATTATCACATATTAAATGATAAACATTTAAATACTTTTCTTCACAAAATATGCAGTGTTTTGAAAGACTGACAAAATGATGTCCCAAGTTTTGCTGTCCTGTTTCCCTGTGGTGGCCCCTGTTCTGGGCTGGCAGAACTTAGTGGGGTTCTGTGCGTTCAAACCCCAGTTAGCTCCACTGTGCCCAAAATAGCTCGAGTCCGGACAGAGCAACACAAAGGGGATTTATTTGGAAGCGCTGTCCCTTTTCAAAACAACATAAAAGAATGGAGGTCTCCAAAGCAAATACGATACGTCAAACATTTAAAAAAAACCTCAACGGTTGCCTGTACTGTGCGAGCAAAAAGGCTGGGATGTGTGCTAAAAGCAGGACACACGGGATCTCTATATTACATTTTGGGAAAGGGCGTCCGCAGCACACAGCTACTTGAAAATTGTGTTTTTGAATTCTAATCAGACCACAAGTCATGTGGTAGCCTTACAGATTTATAATTGCTTTTGAGTTATTTTTAAAAATTATTTTCTTTAGTTCTAACTTTTAATCTCCTTGTGATGCTACTACTCCTATATGTCCTCCTTTATCTAATTATGTTTCCATTCTTGTTCATTTAAAAAAAAAAAATGCTGTTTGTTTCCTATCTTATCTTTTAAAGCACACACTCTAAATTCACAGAGCATTTTACTTCTTCCTTTCGTAACTTAGTTTTTGTTATTAAATAGCATAAAGTGTTTTCACTTGAAACTCCATTAGCTGTTTAAACAGAAATCAGCTGATGTAGTTTCTCAGCTAATAACTGAGCTAAAGACTGAGCAATGGACTGAACCTCGCCAGCCATCTGTCTCTGCTGGAGAGTCCGAGGGATTGCTTCATCAGGCAGTTGCTCCAGCACCGCGTGTCCACTGATGGCTCTGGTGAGTCTGTTCAGCCACCACTTGTGGTTTCAAAGCCGTTGCCTGCAGCACCACTCTAATCTGGTCCTGTGGCTGCCACGCCGCCCTCCAGTCCACGTCCTGTTCGGACGGCATGTCCACGCTGAGCACGTACTGCTCGTCCACGTCCAGCACCCCACCGTCCAGGCCGCTGGCTTCACATCTTCACTGTCTTCCACGCTGCCAGCCTCTGGACTTGCTTCGCCCTTGCTGCCGCTGCCCTCTGCATGGCCGGCCTCCAGACTTGTTCAGTTACCTGGGCCGTTGCCACTTTTCTCGTGGCCGGCCCCCTGAATTGTTTCACTCTGGACTCCTGTGCTGCGAACTTCTGGGTCAGCCACCTGAACTGTATGGATTATTGTACCATCGTCTCACAGGTCGACTCCCTGAACGGTTTCTGTGGACTCTGTTTTGGTTCGGTTCCAATCCCTACGTCCTAGACCCCCCATCGCCCGCCCTGGTTGGGTTTTTTTTGTTTCATTTCTGGTTTGGGCTTTAGAAATGTCTTTATCACCTTTTCCAGACTGAGAGGTCTCATTTACTTTGATTTTCATTTGTTCCTGAATTTCTTTGGATTGTGACATGATGTCTGGCTTTTGAGGAACTTTTGGTTTACTCCACTTTGCCAGGCAGGTCCTATTTAAGGGATTTCTTGATTGAGAACAGGTGTCGCAGTAATCAGGCCTGGGTGTGGTTGTCACATTTAAGTGTGACAAACATACAACAAAAACAAGGAAACAGGATGGGTGCAAACACTATTTTACACCACTGTATGTATAACATGTCACTGTCACTCCTTCTGACTTACACACACACACACACATGCACAAGGACATTTGGAGAGCAAAGCACCTCGTGACAACATGTGACATTAGGAAATCTATGACACTGAAATATGACAAGGGGAGAGAGACGGTGGGTCAGTCCATACTATGTTTGTTGTATTGCATTTGTACATGAGAGACCTTATCAGTGAGGTGTGTTAAGAAAACACGTTTGTTTCAGAAAGATGAGGATTAAAAACTCCAAAACAATCTCCGGTGTAGCATGTCTGAGTGTGTAGGGGACTACTGCTGGGACAGACGGACCCCATGGCTTAAAATTCAAGCATGTGATAATGGGGCTCTGGTTATGTAACAGAAAGCAGTGTGTGTGTGTTTATATGTGTGTGGCAGGGGCTCGTGTTGGATGGGGGCTTGAAAGAAACAAGCAGGGGTTTCTTCTCCACAGTGCGTGAAGGAATGCCCATAAATCTAGAGACATTAGATTTGAGTCCAGCCCTGCTTACACATAGCAGGGTACTTAAAAGGCCCTAGGCTCTCATATGTCATCACTGTTTTCACACTTAAGGCTTTAATGAACTTTTTCATTATAGAGATATTACATAATATCTTTGTAGGATCTTTATTTTACAATATATAGTACCCTGAGGCAACTGTACCATACCCTGTTAACCCTCAAATACAAACCTTGGTTGTCTTTAAAATGTTAAACAGTGTTTTACATGTAACATATTTGTTTAATAGGTCAAGGTAACTATTGTTGGAGACAAAGTGTCGACCCAGACACAATGACAAAGTGTGTCTGCTTGGCTTAGCTGCCCTACTACCAGCATTCCTCAAAAGAGATGACAGACAGATGACACATTACTCTTTTTTTTTTTTAATTAAAGCTGAAAATCTGAATTTCATTTAGATGGTTTGATGTGAAATTCACTGCTGTGGTGTAAAAGAGGCAACATTACAAAAAATATCTTTTTTGTAATCATTGTGGATAATCTTATGGAGCCCTGAGAGCTGTACAAATGATACATGCTTTAAACATTTCATTTCACAATCAATGTTAATCATAAGATTTACATAGTCAATAACTAGCATTAGCCCATTAAACATACGTGCTATGAGGAAACAAAAGCCCTATGTATATTTATATGGTTGTAGGAAACAACATATTGTCGAAGCTTTGGGCCCAGGGACCATTCTGTGCTCCTTCAAACAGCTGTCTTAGATTTTAACTCTGGTTTAAAGTTCATCAAGTTTCCCCTTTTCGTTCAGCTCAACTCACACAGCACACGATCCCTGCCAGAGGTTGCACATAATGAAGGAAGTGCATGCAAATTGTCTGTCACTATGTCAGTGCCACATCATACCTGCCAAAAAGATCCTGTGGCTAAATCCATAATGGACGGGTTAGGAAAAGCGCTGTTTTGCTCAGCCAAGAAAGATTTTTTCAGCAGTTGCATACACAGTGAGAGAAGCAAAGTGATCATGTGACAGAGAATAAGTCTGAAGTTCTAGGCCTTCATAAGCATTTCCATAGCGAAAGTACAGCAGATAAAGTGTTCATGTCAGATACATTGGTGCTAGTTGAACCCCTTACCATAGTCATTTAATCTACGCTTCAGGAACAGAGCAGTCCATACGCTTGTTTCTACAATGGAAGCAATGAAACCAGGTTTTATTGCCTGGAACCTTCAGGCAAGGAAGGACACCAAAGAGGGAGAATGTTTGTTTGACAAACATGTAGTAAAACAGTAAAGCCATGTTAATATAAAATCAGGCCTCTAGTAGGGGTGGGGCCAAACCCGAATACAGTATTCAGACAGGCACAAAAGGCAACCTGTTTTTTTACAAATACTTATTTCGAACAAATACTTTTAAATATATTTGTATTCGGGAACAAGAAATACATTATATCAAAAAGCTGAAACCGCAGTGCATGAATGGATGAGTGAGTGACGTATAAAGGTGACTGACACACCTGCTCCACACAGCAGCAGAGACGGCATGGCTGAGCCATAACAGACTGAACTGCATCACTGTTTTTGTTCAATAGATTTTTTTGCACCTTAACTGGGTTCCAGAGGCAGTTTATAACTTTGGCGAAGATCGGGAGATTAATCAATGACGCTGCATTACTGACGTCTGCAGTCGGTGCTCTCACGTTTGCTCTGTTTATGTAGCTCTGTTAGCTCGCTCATTTAGACAACAGGCTGTCGACAGAGTAGCGTTAAAGTTCCGTTTAAAAGGTTAAAACAATGCTCGTGTAGTTGTGTTGAATTGTATGCACTTATGGGAGTTAAATGGTCCATTAAAGTTACGCTCTCTTTTGCAGACAGCAAGATGTAGGCCAGTTAACCTTAGCATAGCTTCACATCACTCATTAACTTTTTTTCAATGACGTTCCTTGTTACACGTTCATTGCTGGATTTATCGAAAAAAAATCAACTAATATTGCATATCCATAATTGTCATAATGGATATAATTAAAGAATACTTTCACTATAACATTGATTAGAAGTGTAATGCAATAAAAATGGATTTTTACGCCTATTTTGAATTTTACTCGAACACAAACACAAATACTCCCCCCCCCCTTAACAAATACAAATACAGATACAAATACCGGCTGCTTTGCACATCTCTAGCCTCTACAGTGCGACCAATTTGGTCGCAAATGCAACCGAATTTCTCAATGGTGTTACTAAAAAAAAATCCTAGGTCGCTCTGGTTTAGTAGGGAAAAAAAAGTCTGATCTCCGTGTGGTCAACAACAGACACACATGGTCTAAACCAATCCCAGATAGTCAGGGGCGGGACCTTTCTGATTGGCCGTGGTCCAGATATTCCTGTAGTTCTTCGCCTGTGTGCGTTGTACATGTGAAAGTGCAGGCGGATAGGGAGAGGTGAGTGGCTTAAATAAAGCGATGTCGATTCATTAAATCCAGAATCGACTTTTAAATATAAACGTACTTTGCCAGAAATGCCAGAATCTCAAGTTACAGCTGGTTAAACCAAACAGCTAAAACAGTAAATGAGAGCAGGTACACGGATTCCACACAAAGACGTAAACACAGAGCGCGGACGGGACGCATCAGAATCATGTCAGCACGTACACGGACACGCCGTCGGGGTTAAAAGCCGACAGCTCGCAGATTCTGATGCGTCGGGTCTGCGCTCTGTGTTTACGTCTTTTTTTTCGCTACTTTCTGATGCTGCAGGTTTCATCACTCAACCGCACTGAGCCAGCAGCAACCAGCTATTTGCTCTCCCTTTTTCAGTTTCAAACATCTCCCTTTTGTGTAGTTGATGCACTTATTATTATTATTATTATTATTATTATTATTATTATTATTATTATTATTATTATTCTGGGGTGTATGTGTGAACCTTGGTGTACTTGTATGCATGATTACACACCTTTCCATGGCCTTTCACAGCCTTCTCAGATTGCACTGGCACAGAGAAATTTTTCGAAGAATGAAGAAGTAAAAAAGAACCAGTCAGACAGGGTGAATCATGTCAGCACTAAACTCCAGACTAAGAATGACCTCACATTGTTTTATAACATTATGTTATGTAAGTAATGTTTGCTAGGAAAGAAAACAGATGTACTTTTTACAATCA
Source organism: Hemichromis elongatus (assembly GCA_015108515.1). Taxonomy (NCBI): domain Eukaryota; kingdom Metazoa; phylum Chordata; class Actinopteri; order Cichliformes; family Cichlidae; genus Hemichromis; species Hemichromis elongatus. The sequence continues at coordinate 22,800 of VUQR01030694.1, forward strand.
AACTGTGGCGCAGGCATCTGGACACAGACTGCACGATGTGTAATATCACCTTGAATTACTTTTATCTGAAGTGAAAATAAGTGATTATTATTTCCCTACATGCAGATCTTTTACATGCTCAATCATCCAGGTAAGTAAATCCCAAAAGGTCGATTCTGTTCATCTGGACGTAGCGTTTTCGGTGGGAGAAGCATTTCTTCACTCATCCAGGTGACTTCTTCAGTCTCAGCTGACTTCAGGTCTCCAACCATGTAAACACTACATTTGCACAATGACTGTAACAGTGTGTTTATAGCTAACTTTTACTAGAGTGTGTGTTTTTTTAACATAGGTTTCTCTACTTCCAGATAAATAAAGAATATCTGCCACCTCCATGCACATGTAGGAATTAGAGCTTAAAATGGATTTCCTGGTGTAACTTTAAATCTTACCAGTGAATCTACTTTAGCCATCCTCTCAACCTTTCTCCTCACAAAGATCAGAACAAATTCAATTAGATGAGTATAATTCAAATGATTTGATTGTGTTTCTGTTATTATTATTATTCTTTTGCGTTGCTTCTGCTAAATTGCTCTAATAAAAATATCCTGCTTTACAAAAACCTAAATTGTGGACATTCCCTTTTTAACGCTGTGAAACAGTAAAGATAAAAACCTGAGTATTAATGAACTTAGAGGTTACTCCAGCCTCTAAAAGTAACAGAGGGGCTTGGTTTTGCAAGCCGTAAAATTAAACTTATTTGCATTTCAAGAGGACTGTGATCTAGAGGAAAGCTGCTGGGCCGGCAACGCTGCTCAGAGTTCCCAGTTTTTGATCAGAGGAGGCAGGGTAGACGCCTAAGACAGAGTTAGTACTGTTTACATATTATTCATATTTACACCACTTGTTGTTTTTGTTGTTGAGATTTTTAATTGTAATTTTTGTATTATAGTTTCTCAGCAGTACTTGTTTGTTTTAATTTGTGCACTGGTTTATGTGCACTTTTTATTTAAGATTTTTCTTTAAAAAAATTGATAACTGTAAAGCACCACAGCAGTCCTGAAGGCATTTTCATGCTTCGCAGCATCATTTATTCTTACGATAATCACACAGTTGCTGTAACAGTACATTCAACGGCTAAAGATCTCCCAGTGCCAGGCGTACACACCACCACCAACAACAACAACACAAACAGAACACAAGTTTTAAGTTGACAAAGAGTGATTGTAGATGCATCGCAAACCACGCCCCGCCACAATAAAGCAATTTCTATTTAATTATAAACCTTGTCCTTATTACGTCTTGGGTTTTAGCTATTTAATAAAAAATGTAACATCACAAAAAATACTAAAGGTCATGAAAATTAATTGGGATTTAGCAATTCAATGACGCATCCACTTTATTTATTGAAAAGTATCAGTATCGGCAATACTGGCCCATATTTACTTGGTATCGGATCATTACCAAAATATGCAGTTTCGTACACCACTACCTGTCAGTACTCTGGCTGCAGTATTTTTGATTAACTGAAGGCTTTTCAGGGAGTTTTTAGGACTTCCTGATAATAATGAATTACAGTAGTCCAGCTGGGAAGTGATAAATGCAGGAACTAGTTTTTCAGCGTCACTCTGAGACAGGATATTTCTAATTTTGGAGATGTTGCTTAAATGGAAGAAAGCAGTCCTACATATTTGTTTAATATGTGTATTGAAGGACATGTCCTGGTCAAAAATGACTCCAAGGTTCCTCACAGTGTTACTGGAGGCCAAGGTAATGCCATCCAGAACAAGAAGATGATTAGATACCATATTTCTAAGATTTTCA
>VUQR01030696.1:0-10213 GCA_015108515.1 Hemichromis elongatus
TTTGGAAGATAAACAGCATGTGCATCAAAATAAAATATTTCCAGCAGTGTAATTTGAGTTCTAAGCATCCCAGAAACTAAGCAGAAAGGCATAAAGTCATTTTAAAAACACCAGGATGGGCATTTAACGGCCTGATGGTAAAAAAATAAACAACTACAAATTCAGCGAAAATGACGTCACTTCCGGTTTCGGGCAGGAAATGGCGGACATACGATAGTTCGTGCTGACCGCTGAACTAACGTAGGAAGTGTTTTGAACAGCTGATCGGATCGGCAAAACGCGTTTCTGGAATATAATGTTTTTGTTGCTGCCAGTGGTTTTTACGCAACTTTTGCAAAGGTTTATGTGGAAGGAAACAGTGAGCTAGGACAAGCTGATGGCATAAGATGTAAGTACAAACTCTCCGGTTTCATATGCAAAAAAAATTGTTGCGCTAGCTTACGTGGTTGCGGTTCTACAGGCATTTAAAAATAGTTACGCAAAACAGAGCGTTCCCGCAATTAGCAATGGGGACAGTTTATCCTGAAATTTTTTAAAAGAATTTAACAGGGAATCTGAATCACAAGATTTATTACCTTGCATGCTTCTTATGGCGACAATAATTTCTATAACAGTTAATGGTGAGTCAAGTTCTTTAGCGGCATCTGAGTTAATCAATATTTTTATGTGTTTTATTTAATTATTTACTTTTAAATATTTAACAATTTGCCCAGCAAAAGAAGCTAAGGGTTAAATATGTGTAATGCAATAATGTGATGCCACTGTAACACCATTTAAATACTGAAGGTCCTGGGTAAAAATATGTGAATTTGATAATTAGAAATTATTTCAAGTTTAATTGGAGAATGTGAGTCCTGAAATAGCTTTTATGCATTCTAGTGGAGACAAAATGTAACATCGAAACAGTGAAAAGTGGTGTTACAAAATGGAGGCTCTCTGCAGACATATATTGTCTGCAGAGAGCAACCAAACCTGACAACAGCCTGTTGTAAAGATACTCAGTGAACTAGCTTTAATTAGATGTGACCAGTGCAGACAAGTGGAATCAACGGACAGTGCCCACTAAAGTTGCAGTCTGAATGTTCAGTATGATGCTTAAATTAGAAAGAGAGACTTTTGCAAATTAATATATCTCACACTGGTGAATTTAAAAATTATTTTTAAAATTTCCACAGACAGTGTTCACTCTGATTGAAGTTTTGTAAAAAAAAAAAATGTATCTATAAAGTTTGTGTTAAAGGCCTTCCTTTGGAATTTTCAAAAACAGCACCTTTACAAAGGCACAGCCACAGAAACACCACAAATAAAATATGTATTTATGAAACCAAACTCAAACTACATCGTTTGTCTTTTACTTACTTGTATGCAGAGGTGGGAAGTAACTAAGGACATATATAATACTGTACTTCAGTACAATTTTCAGGTATCTGTACTACTTTTTACTTCTATTCCCTACATTAAAAAAATACCTGTACTTTTTACTCCTCACATTTTCAGAACAATCTTGTTACTATTACTTTAACACATTTGAGTGAAGTTATTGTTTTGTCACTGCGAGCTTCAAAACATCAAACCAATTTAAGCCTAAACAGTAAAAGATAAATGATAATCCTGTTCATGTATTATTCACCAGAGGATGCTGCATAAAAAGAGATGACATGTGCCAAAGTTTGTACGCAGTTTGTTGCACAGTGTGTTGCTACCTAAAGGTCCAGCTGCTGTATTTCACAGGGAAAGAAGAGAAAAGAGAGCTAATTTTCACTCAGAGATTGAGAAAGATAAGAAAGACGGGGCAGGACAGGAGGACGAGAGGTTATATTTAAAGATAATTACTGCTCAGTGGTATTTTATGAACTGGAAATTTAAAGCTTACATGTAACTCCTCGTGTTTTTGAATTAGATATTAGGTCTATACATGCGACATTATGTTTGGTTTTTGTTATATTGTGAAACATGCTGCAAAACAAACTGAGGTAGACTAACTCGGTTTGCTTAAATGACTGATCTCTATTTCTGATCTCTATTTAAAGGCTGCATAAAAATACTCTGCAAGCAGGATAAACAGATTAGATTGTGTATGACTGGTGCATAGTGGCTGTGGTTTCATGGTCAGAGTTAGGTTACATCAAGTGTAACAGAGATTCATTTGATTTTTAGCTGATGATGCTTAGATCCATTGACTGAATTCCACCTTCATACCAACTGTATACTGTCTAATATAAAGACAGCATAAACAGTGTACTCTCAGTGTTTAAGATGGAAATCAGCCAGGGCAACTCATAAAACACATGCTAACATACTGTTAAATTTAGAAATCCACAAAGAGCAGCAGATCAACTGATCAAATCCTGTACACTACACAAATCTGCTGGAGCACTCAACAGAAATTATTATGAGTTATGATTCTTTTCCCCACATTGAGCCATTACAACCAATTTTAGTGTTCCCCCGCCCAATTTAACCCCCAACTGTACACATTTTTCTGTTTAGAGGAACAGTCACCCTTTAAAATATAGCTAACACAAAATGGATACATATTCTTTATTCTTTTCTTCAGATTCAAGCTAAGTATAATCGGAATTTTAAAGAAATTTAAAAACTAAAGTTTATGTTCCCCTCTACTGATATTATTTTATCATTATGTTAATATAGCACAAGGCTCAGTTAGCTATGCACGAAAACAGAAAAAATTTTTGGTATTTTTTAAATAGTATTTGCTTATTAGTATTTTTCCGAATGTGCAGAATGTCTGTACTTTTGCCAACTCTGCTTGTATGCATTTCATATCTTAATGAACTACATCTTCCACAGAGTTATTAGTTTAGTTAGCATCAGTGAATTGAATTTGCATTTACTTTCTACTAAAAAGATAAATTCAAAAAACTTACATGCATAAAGTTGCCCATATTAATCTGATTTCTAGCAACACAACTTCAGCAACTGGTTATTAAGTAGAAATGTGGATAAATAACAGTAATAAATCTAATGTCCCTAGAAGTAAATTTCACAATTGCCATTTTAAGACCACCTCTAATTGCAAGAGAGAGGAGGCTTTGCATCCAGTCTACAGTATGTGTGGCAACTGCTATAGACAGGACCTGAAGCCAGTAAATGTGCTGCTAGATATGTGTGCCATTAAAAAATAGCTAATATTAGACTACACACAAACATTCAGATGTTCACACTGAAGGCCCCACAACTTAAACATGAACATTAATGGTTGCATAGATTGCCAACTTTCTGGCTAAATTTCCTTGATGTATCAGGTTATTTGAAGTGTATGTTTACATGTAAGCCTCCCATTAGATCATGGGAAAAATATACATTTTTTAAAACTAACTAACTATAGACAAAGCACTGGGATGCAGTAGAGTTGCTGTACATGTGTGAAAAGAGCTTAGGGTGAAACTGAGAACAATAACATGCCCATTCTCTTTCGCTTACTCACACGCCAATTGAACCACCGCTGGGGATGAGGCACTAGAACACAGAAACAGGCACCCCCATCATGGATGAAGAAGGCATCCAAAGAAATCCCCGACTCTCTCCCTCTCATACACACGCAGGAAGATGAAGGAAGGGGGGAGAGGGCCTGCAGAGTGCTGGCATTTGGCTCGAACAGACGCTCACAAAGCTCTTGGGACCCCAGAGATGAAGGAAAAGCAGGGGGAGAGTAAAGAAGGAGGAGGGGTTGCAGCAATGCCATTTCCAAGCAGCCAGCCTGTGGAGCAAGGCACTTGGGGAGAAAGAGAACAAAAAGAATAGAGAGAATGGCTTCAATCTTCTCCTCCCCCTCCTCTCTTTCTTCCATGTGGCGGTCAGTGTGCTCGTTGGGGAGGATCAGCCACTGCAGACAGTCCTACAGTGCTCTGCAAAAGGCTCTCACATATCATCTGCAGAAATACAGTCTGAGTCCTGATATGCAGCCACAAGAACACAGAAACAACATCAAGGATGGAACATCTATCAGAATGCTGCTAAACAAATCCCGGCCAACACTGGAAGCGCAGCCTCATCCAACAATGTTACGCTTTCAAGCATTGCTCAAAGCTGCTAGGCTTTATTGTGAAAGGAAGATGTTACAGTGAGGCTGGATTGTTAATAAATGTGATTATGAACATATTTGACATGACTGCAGAAATGATGCACCCCCAAAATCAGCACCAAGGTCATGAAATATGCACATGCCACATTATCATCAAAAGTACCTGTAAAAGGAAAGCAATCTAAACATTTCTGCCATCTTTTAAAGGCAAATCTCTACATTTTTAAATCCCATATCACACATGAAAATTACCATTCAGAGGCAAAACAAAACATCTCCAGCTCAGTTTGCTTGTATTTCCTCTGCATCATAGATAACACATGACACCTGCTACACTAGACACTTCTGAGGCAGCAGAGCTCCTTCCTCAGACTGACTCAACTATATAAAGTGCTTCAGGAAATGATTCATATAAGTATAAGAAGTGGAAGTTTTTTTCAACTTAATTCAATTTATAAATAGGGCCAAATCACAGCAACTGTTCTCTCAGGGCAAGTTGTATTTACACACACACATACAGACCTACACACATAAAAATAACAAAAACACAAAATAAAACATCGTTTCAAAAGAACAACTCATGTTACATTCCACTGCTAGGAGTAATTTGTGTCCTAAATATGAAAATTGTGTTGCAGTTTTCTTTTATTGTGTAACCCTAACCCTAGTTTAGACAAACAGGCTTCTAACTGCATCACTCCCACAAACTAAATAACCAAGTTTACACAAATCTACCAACAAAATATTAGAAAAATCTACTATCAATAAATGCCCTTTAGTATGTAAAAAAACCTTAAATAAAACCTTTAACACAGTAGTTTAAAGCAGTGACTGCATTTCAATAAGCCTTTCCATAACAGGTAAAAGACAAGGGTTTAACGAAGGAGTTGTTAAGTATGTTAAGAGGTGATGAGGAAGAAGATGACATGTTATGGAATGAGTTTGGAGGAGGAGCTGCACAGATTCTGGCAGCGCAGACCCAATAAACAGCTGTGGATGCCTAGTTGGTCTTGTTTACTGATAAAAGGTGAGAAAAGCAAGAAGCCCCTTCATACTCTCTCCATCTTTCTGGCATACACACACACACATATATATATATATATAGAGAGAGAGAGAGAGAGAAATTAGGGCTGTCAGCGTTAATCGCGTTAAAATGGCATTAACGCAAAACCTCTTCTAGTGAACATAAAATATATCTCTGACGTAATGTTAAGTCTTTTGTGCGATTTGGCGTATCTTAAACAAAAAAATAAATGAATAATCCAAAATGTTGCTATATTAATACTGAAACAAACAAGAAAATAAGGTAAAATATTCCCTTTAAACAAAATATCTAAATTCTAAATGTGCATATCAGTCTGTGCATGATTACATTGCTCCGCCCATCATAAAATCTGCACTTGCGCAAATATAACTGAAGCGTTTAATTATGTGGGCTACAGAAAATAATTACGTTTAGACTATATTTATATGAAACTTGGCTACTTCCTGCATTTGAATTATTTTAACCATATGTAACACCTGCATGTGGTTTTTAAGGCTTTGTTTTTACCACCCCATTTGATATCCATGCCACCCTAAGAAAATTTCTCTATATCCGCCCCTGCCAGTGCTCATGGTAAAAAGTACTGCGCACACGCTAGCTACAGACTTTTCCATTAATGCAGCTCCACCCTGAAGATCAGATCCTTACTGGCCGCTAGTAACCTTGATGACATAGCTTCTCTTCACATACATACATTACATATCGATGCTTTTTTTCTACCCACTCAATCCCCACGGGACACTTAAGACCAGTCCCAGTTGTTGCTTCCATCTGTTTGTCTGCAGCAACACACACGTTAACGTCGAAACTAGAGCACGTCTGCATCACATCACAAGAAGCATCCGAAGATGTCTCCCGAGCGGGTCCAGACTCATGAAACACGACGATTATTTTTATCATCTTCGTTCTACTCCCAGAGCACTGCAGCGCTGCTCACATCATTCACATAAGGTGCAACGGAGGCCGGCTTTGTATGTGTGTGTGTGTGTGTGTGTGTGTACACTTAAGTTGCATGACCAGTAGCACACAGCTGGGCTTGTCCCGGTGGGGCAGAGACGGCTACACGGTGGTTCAGTCATGGCGGCTGCAGCGGAGACTGGACCACTAATAGTTGGAGCCCGCCAACCACCGTTTTCCGTCCACACCGTGAGGTAGTGCGCGCTTACTGCGCTGCAGCACGGCGCAAGCAGCAGCTCGGGCTCATCTCACCTCCACCATCCATGGTTTCAGTAAGGAGAAAAGAAAAAGCACTGCCGGCTTTCCAGAGCCGTTCCCCACGTTCACCTTTGCCCCCCCGGCTCCTAAATAGGACATGCGGTTTCCCGCGGAACTCACCCGGCCACACTGCAGAAGACCTCGGTGCAAAAGTCCGTCCAACTCCGCACGATCGTCCAACAATGACTGCAGAATGTCCGCTTCGATCTGATCCGCGCCCCCGCTCTGCTGATGCTGTTTCGCGAGCCGCGCGTTCACGACGAAGCTGGGGCGTGTGCAGAGATGCACGGGCAGAGCGCAACCTGCCGGAGATGCACAGATTTAACCAAGTCTGTGCTCCATTTAGTCAAGTAAGCTAAGTTAAAGCTGTCACTAAACAACTCGCCTTTGCAGTTTGCTTTGGTTTATTATCAATATCCACGGTGAAACCCGTTTTGCAGCATTTGGCTGATTCTGAGCAGAGTAAAGGCCTTTACACTTCAGAATTCTTCCGTCAGTACAAACATTCAATTCACTGTGGTACAAGTTCATCTTGCCTTCATCCTTAAATGCTTGATTCTGGTGTCTCTTGATTTTAGGCTGACCTTAATATGCTTACTTTTCCAAGAGTGTTCCTGTCTTGGTTAGATATTGTGGAGATGTGTTTTTTAATCAAATAAAGATAGCTGTAATCAACATTCATTCTCTTCATGTTTATCTTTTTTAATGGACTGTACATTCTCAGTAGAAAAGTAATCTGTCTAATTATCTGTGATTAATTTCAACTGTCCTCCCACCTATTGCCACTCATTATCCTGTGTGTATCTATTATTTTCTCAGTTTCCCTTGTAATGTTCTCCTTTTTGTTGCGTGCTCTGTTTCTTCCTTATTGCCTAGTAAGTTTGTTCCTGGTTTCTTCCATGTCTGAGTCGTTTTAGTCTTTTTAATTTAAATAAATTCTGTAACCATAAATTTAGTAATAAAACTGACTTTTAGTTTATCCAGTGTTTCCATTTTGTGATTCTTAAGTCCTACTCCTGCCTGTCAAATAGCCAGCTATGAAATAGCTACTAGGAGACAAAACATATCACCAGGATTTTTGCCTAACTAAACAACTTACACTGTGTGACAAACTCAACCTGCGTATAATTTTCCTTCTAACCAGTTACCATTACATCTGTGTCCTAAGCTGTTGTTTATGTACACACATAGTCCTCCTCCCCATTTCAGCCCTGCTGTACTGCATAATTGTAATTGTACTCAGTTCAGAAAAATGTAATTATGGTTTTGTAAGTTTTGTATTGCAGTGGCCCTGAGAGGCCAACGGACTGGAACTTAAGAAAACACCAGCAATAAGAAAAGCGCTGCAAAAGTGCTCAAAACAAAACAGAAAAACAAAAATGGAAATAAGAAAAAATGAAAACAGAAATAGGAAAAAACAAAAAGCACAAATGAAGTGTTTCTGGGGAGACAATAACCCAACAGACCAGTTGCAGGAACCAAAACATGCTAAGAATTGTGCTGGGACACAAGAAGTGGAGGATCTATTGGTTTTGTGAGGAAAGAAAAGATGAGAGGTAAGTGTGTCATGGCTGGACGGTCCCCGCCGGCCAACCTGCCTGTGTGTGTTTTCCATGTGTTGTCTTCCTCTTTTTCTCCCTCTCCGTCTTCCGGGGTCTGTTTACGGAAGTCGTCTTCAGACAATGGGTGGCATCCGACCCAGAAGCACCGCATGAGCCGCTGTTTCCAATTATCTGCCATCTTGTGAGGGCTATTTAACTGCGGAGTTGGGCAACACTCGGCGTGGGAATATTCACCGAGCCTGGTAGTAGCTTTGAGTGTTGTGTTATATGAGGACTGTGAAGAGAAGTGAACTAACCCTTGCTGCACTTACCTCTTTAGGATAATTGACAGAGAGGAGATTACTGGGGAAGGAAGTCGCACAGATTCACTTTGGAGGAAGACACGGACGCACTATCACACACATCTGAGGACACGAGGAGGAAAACACAGAGGACGTCTTGCACAATGAATTGCTGTTTGAATCCTTTTCACTGTAAATAAATGCACTGTCTATTTATTTCACAAGCTCTGCTTCTGGGTCCCTCATTCTACTCACCATGACTGAATATTCCCACCAGACGTGGATCCAGCACATGCAGCCCTGGTCCAGCACGAGCTCTCGGTCCAAGGTGAAACGCTGGACCGTCATGACAAAATGATGTGGCATATGATGAAGGAGCATGCTGAACTGCGACAGGTAGTTCTTGACCTAAAAGGTATGTTGCTCACCGCACCCGGACCCACAGCTAATGTTCAACCTCCTGATCCGTCACTTAGTGCTGCCTGTCCTCTACCTCCTTCTCCACGGCATGAAAATTCATTACCTGTACCAGAGAAATTTGATGGGGATTTAAGTAAAAGCAGCGGGTTTCTCACACCATGCTCGCTAATTTTCAGACAGCAGGCCTGTGCTTGCATATGCTACTTTATGGTTGCATTAATGACGGGTAGAACATTACTGCGGGCACAGGCAGTGTTCAACCCATCATCTCATACCATGATTTTCTGTGCAAATTTCGCTCTGTGTTTGATAAGGGATCCAATCCAGACAATGCTGCACACCGCATGTTCACCCTGAAGCAGGGAAAGAACAGTGTGGTGGATTTTTTGGTGGACTTCTGGATCCTAGCAGAGGAGACTGGTTGGAAAGAGAACGCACTCCGTGGAGCCTTTCTCAATTGTCCCAATGAAAACATCAAACGTGAGTTAGCCATAAAATAACTGCTCAACACGTTAGGTGCACTGATAAATATGTGTATTCGTCTTGACGACCACATGAGGGAATTTGGAAAGCAGTCTAGTGAGGGGCGACGGGCCATGTTGGGCTTCGGCACACCTACTGATCTTCCCCCGCTTGAGTGGAGGAATCCGGAGGAAGAGCTGTTGGATGAGGGAGAGCAGCCCATGCAACTGGGTCGGACCAGATTCGGCTCCTCCAAACGGAAGAGAGATCAGTGTTGGGGTGAGTGCAATAAGTGTGGAAAGAAGGGACATTTTGCAGACAAGTGCTCCACACCAGTAAAAGAGCTACAGTAATACTGTTCCTTACCTAAATTTTTCGGCCAAGCTAATCTTTCAGTCTCTAACTCACCCATGCGGTGCCTTGATTGACTCTGGTGCAGAACAAAGTTTCCTGGACAAGATGCTAGCCAGTGAGCTAGGCCTCCATATGGTGCCCCTACCAGAGACACTTCAAGCTCAACGGTAGCCCGCTAGCTGCAGTCACACATCGCACTGAGGACATCACTCTCTCCCTCTCCGGTAACCACACCAAACAAATCAGTCTTTTTCTCTTTAAAGCCCCATGACACCCCATTGGTGTTAGGGTTATTGTGACGGAGTTACACCGTCCCGAGCCGCAAACAGCTGACCGGGGCTCATACGCGCACAACCACCTTTAAAGTTCCACTCGTTGCGCTAGGTTACCGTGCCTGGGCGGCTTTTCCCTTGTCAACCAGCAGATAAGTGGGAAAGGGGGAGAACAAGATTCTGAGCGGCACGGAGACTGGCCCAACATATTTCAGCTCTTACCTGCAATAAAGCCAGTCGCGTAGACACCGGGGATCGCCGATTTTCATGCGTAGGGGGGAGAAGCCGATGGGGTGGTGTTCCGGGGTTTAAATAACCGGTGCGCGCGCTTGGAGGGTCACGTGAACTGCATTATTTTTCTATGTGTTTATTTTTTGTTAGGCAGCATTGTCGGCTGCCTGGAAGTGTGCATAAGTGTATTGTAGTAATGCAGCTGGAAATAAACTAAGGGGAAATGAGTGTTCTGGGGAAAGAAATGATTGTTATGCCTAGTGGGAGGGGCAATGGGGTATAAAAGGAGGCCATCAGGGCTTACCTGACAGTTGTGGAGATGTTAC
>VUQR01030697.1:0-14092 GCA_015108515.1 Hemichromis elongatus
TTCCTCTAATTAGTGTTTGCATTTGTTTGTGCATTCCAAAATAATTGAAATGATTTAGTATCTTTGCTCCAGAAGCCATGGTATGATGACGTCCAGAAATGCCACTGATTTTAAAGATGTGCTGATTTACTTCACTGAATGTTCCACAGATCTCAGCTTCCTGGAAAACACCTGAGGTTAGATTGTTTTACAATGACTGACCTGTGACTCTTTTTATGTTGACTGCTTTCTAGGTTTGAGCAGCTGACCACTGTGACCAACATCTTGCTGCTGAACCTGGTGGTGTCCTCCCTGATCTTCATGAGTAGCCTTCCTTTCATGGCAGTCTACATGCAGCTCTCTGACTGGATCTTTGGCGAAGTTATATGCAAGATTGTTAGTACTGTCTACTATCTGGGTTTTTACAGCTCTGTTCTTTTTCTGGCCCTTCTGATCTTTGATCAATACCATATATTACTTTACTCGTTGAATGACTCAAATGTAAGAAATCGAAAGTATGCAGGAATCTCCTGCACTGTTGTGTGGCTAGTGAGTGTGTTAGCATGCATCAGACCAATGATTATGTATAGTAGTTTTTTTTCTACTCTTGATAACAAAACATTTTGTGAGGAGTACCCTCGAAATCTTACTTACATCGATATGGACCAGCTAAGAAGATCTGGGTTTTACCTTCAGCTTACCGTTTTCTTGATTTTCCCACTGATTGTTATTTTCTACTGCTACTGTAGGATTGCAATCACTGTTATGTCATCCAGGATTGCAAGCAAATTCAAGACAGTCAGACTCATCCTTATCCTTGTGTTGATGTTTTTTATGTGCTGGACTCCTTTCAACATTGTATTGTTGATTAACTTAAATACCGAAGTTGTGAGTAGTTGTGAGGATGAACAGAAACTGGGTTATGCACTTCAAATTACTCGCACCATTGCCAACTTTTACTTTTGTATCAGTCCTGTATTCTATACTTTTGTTGGGAAGAAATTCCAGAACCACTTCAGGCATCTGCTGGTGAAACACTTCCCAAAGTTAAAGAGGCACCTGTCTGTTAGTCAAAACAGCAGAAGCTACATGTCCACAAGAAGTACACAAAATGAGTTTAGGGATATTAAGCAAACCGTGGATTTACAACCAACTGAAGGAAGGGACGAGTGTTCTGTCACTGTCAAAGCTAAGGTCAATCAAGAGTGCAACTTCAGGTTTCCAGTAACTAGTCTCTAGGACTCTGATACACTTCTATATCTTAATCATTTGAACCAGAGTCCTCAAACCAAAAAGCTAATTGTAGAAGATTTTGAAATTTTAGTTCATGTAGCTCCTGTTGTACAAAGGCCTGCTATCGACCACAACCTGTTGCAATATGATGTAACAAATATATATGTCTATAATCAATAACCTAGTCTTCGACCAAATTATGTAACAAATGATTTTTCACTAAAGGAAAAATAAACTATTGGTTCTCTGTATGTTCTGTAAATAGACTTGGGTTTTTTTTTTTTTTATGTTTTATGTTATGTTTAACATCGGAATCACTTTTATGGCAGAACAAAGAAACTCGCAGGAGTTATATTAATAATATGTGCATCCGCTGAAAAGCTGCAGTCATGTGTGTAAGTCACAATAAGTCGACAGCTGCATTAAAGTAGTGTACATCCACATGTTTCGCACTTTTCAGTACACTTCTTCATTGCAGCTGTCGACTTGCAAAAGCGGCTGCAGCTTTTTTGGCTGCAGCCTACGCACATCAACAACAGGGCCCAGGTCTTTCTGTTTTAAGCCACAAAGATATGATTGGAGATGCTGCTCAGGTGCATCCGCGTGACAGACCGCGCCCCGCCATAGCTCTGCAGTCAAAAACAGGCTCACGGCAGCCACTAGGAGTGAATAGCAATAAACTCACCAAATTATATATTTTTCAACTCTGTACACAAGTTTATGGATTTCTTTTTTTTTTTTTTTAAATACGACTAGTCTAGTCTAAGCGTGTAGAGTCGCACATACGAGTTGAGGAGAGAGAAGCAAGTACCCGCCCTGGTTTCCAAATCAAACAAACGAACCCGGTTATGAGTAAACGAAAATGTGATTTTATTAAGTGTCAGGAAGCATAACTCCAGGGTGAACCCAGGCCAAAATAATAAACAAAATCAACGGGGTCCCACCAGAGAAAACTAACTTAACCCTGAAGAAAAACAAAACAAACAAAAGACAATAGCTATCGCTCACTTCCTAGCTTTTAAAAAAGGAGAAAACAGTTTCAAAGAAAGGCGGCTCACCCCTTCAGCTTCAGCCTATGCACGCATAAGCATTGAAACTAAGTCCAATAGAAAATGTCCATCAAAGGCACAGGGAACAGTCCTAAACTCAGTTCAGGGGGCCGGCCACGAAGCGACCTGTAGCGACAGAGCGCTGCAGCATGAGGCTGGACGGGCTCTCCTGGGCCTCCAGCAGGGACAGGCGGCATGAGGCTGGACGGGCTCTCCTGGGCCTCCAGCAGGGACAGGCGGCATGAGGCTGGACGGGCTCTCCTGGGCCTCCAGCAGGGACAGGCGGCATGGGCAGCCGCCTGAGCAGGTAACTGAGCAGATAGCTGAACTAGCATCTGAACTGGTATCTGAGCTAAAGACAAAACAGATGGCTGAGATGGTAACTGAGCAGACAACAAAGCAAGAGACTGAGCTAAAGATTGAAGTAAAGGTTGTAGTGGTGGTTGGTGTAATGAAAGCTCTTCTCCTGAGCCTCCAGAATATGGGAAAAAACTGCTGGATGGGGTTAGCTGAGCCGCCAGTGAAAACATAAATGGGTGCAGGCTCTTGCACACCATTGGATACCAGCCCCTCCCACCTGAGGAGTAGGTACAGGTGCAGAGACAGACTGTGCCCTGGCAGGCCTCAACCTGGGAACCGGAACAGGGATCTGCTGGATCTTGGCCTTCCTCACCCGAGGAACTGGTACAGGTGCAAAGGAAGGCCGAGCCCTTGCTGCCCTGGGCATAGGGACAGGAGGCAGAGCTGCAGGCCCAGATAAAACAGTCTTTTGAGGTGTCACATGAACAGTTTCCATGGGTACTGACAAGAAATAATGGTGAGCTGATTCAAACATGCATGGCTGTGGAACACAAAACTTAACTTGCTCCATCACCTCTAAGGCATTAAGTCCTTTAGCCAGTTTAACGATGGCAGGTGGCACTCTGTTGTCATTAGCCTTTACTAACTGAGGCAAAGAAAGTCAGACTGAGAAACATAGGGTGTCTCAGAGGCAACAGCAGATTCATAATTTTTTATGGGAGCTAGCTGGAAAACTAAATTGTTCCTAGAAAGCGCATGATTTACGGTTTCAGTATTAGCAGGCTTAGGCAAATCACAAGGTAAATTAGATGCAGGAGAGTGAACTGAATTAATGTCCCTGTTAGCTAAACATACAGCCTCTGACTCCGTTAGCTCACCAGCCGGTTGTCCATAATCACAATGCCTGGACTGAGCTGGCAAAAAACAGTCACCATCACTCACTGACAGGGATGGCTCAGCAGCTATGGGGTGACGGCGATGTGAGCGCCGCTTTCTCCGGGGAGTAGGAGAAGGAATGCTGGGCCGCGAATCCTTCAGCAGGCTGGACTGAAGCTGCTGCTCTGGGTGGACGTGCACAGTAAAAACAAGGAAGTCCTGGATTAAAGGGTGTAGCGTGTCAAATAACCAGGGGAGTCCAGAGATCATCCGTTGTAAGCGGAGAGCTAGCTTCTCCTGGTATTCCTTAAACAGCAACGCAAACCACTCCTGGAAGAGAAATTCTACAATGTAAATCATGTCCTCACGGAGCTCAGCAGAGGGGTTGTGAGTTGCTAGGTCCATTGTCTGGTCACGTCATTCTGTCACAAAACGGCTGTGTGCAGGCAGGAAAAGGACCCAAATGCAAACCTCACTGAGACAAACGTGAACTCAAAAACACTGCTTTATTGCAAGTGTGGAGATAAAGGAAAGTACAAAACTAACTGGAAAACTAATAATAACAAACTCATGGAGAACAAAGGGAGCATAACACACAGCTATAATGGAGGATGTGACACTGACAAAGAGAAACACGGGGCTTAAATACACTGAGGGATAACGAGGGGAAGCAAAACTAGAAACACTGACATGAGACACAGACCTTCAAAGTAAAACAGGAAACACACTGACTGAACTTTAGACACTTAAACTTAACGGAGACGGAACATTGGGACCTGAAACATGGGACAGAAAGGCACAATAGACACAACACTGAACACAGGGAAGCCATCGCACAAAACCTAAGAACTAAATCCTTGACAACCATAACTGAATCCTAGGGAAATAATAATCAAAACAGTACAACCAAGGACTCAGAACATAAACCATGATATAAAAATACAAGAACTCAAAATGCTGGGTCACAAAGACCCAGAACATGACAGAACTTTATTTTTCCATGTCTGGCAACGTTCACATTCTGTGTAACTCGCTGCTTTTTTAAAGAAATGGTGCAGACTAATGAAGCATACTAGTGACAAAGGTTACAACTAGTTGTTTAAATTAAAGTTGTTTGTTTAAAACAAAAATTACCAAAGGATTTATTGTGAACGAGTTTTTGCAGCTCAGCTTTTCTGTCATTGTTTTGTTAAGGTTGGGCGCTTTTGCACCTCTGCGGTGTTTTTGTTGTTGTTCTTTTCATGTCAAGGCAAAGCCAATCAGTGTGTAAAAAATGATTCATTTTTGTCAATTCATTCAGTTTTGTAAATGAAGCCAAATTTAGAATGAAAGGAAACAGAAGACTGTAGTTACAAAGGATAATTAATGGCAACGTAATGTTCATTTCTTTTGTATTAGTCTTACATTACTTTTGTATAAACACACATACTTAATTAAAAAAATCCTGTTTATGAGAATACATGTCTTCATGTTTTTCTGCACATAATAAACTTCATTTCCAAATATTATTTTTAAACTGCTGATGTGCATTTTACAAACACTTTACATCAGCGGTGTGTGGTGAATTTTACAGGAAGGCGAGCAGAGACGATGCCCCTCTTCTCTAGAATCACACAAACGGCTTCCTTCACTAGATCAGATTAAAACATAACATTTGTGCTGCTTATCTGACCTATACATGGACAGCTTCACCTTTCTGCTCTCTGTATTAGATTTAGACACTCATGGATGCTGATCTGAAAATGTTGCTGAGCCTGCACCTGGTTAGCTTGCCCAATCAATTGAACTGGACATGATCAGAACTGCCATCCACTCTCCATTATTGTCAAAGTTTTCCTTGTTTTCATGAAAAAAGACATATTGCTTTATTTTCATTTACAAATTTCATTTACTGTATTTTTCATACCATGAAGCGCACTGGATCATAAGGCACATTGAGCAAAACAAAGCTAAGCTGTCAGATAAGTGGAACTTTACTTAACTTAGAGGTTCCCAAAGTGTGGGGCCCATCCCCTGGGGGGGGGGGTCACTTGGACACTGCTAGCATAATGGAGAGGTTTTTGACGGGGCTCCCACTCAAACGCAAAGCAGGAGATGTAGCATCGCCAAATATGTTTCCAAACCAACTTCCTTCTAATCCAAAGACTAGAAAATATGAAGAAGCATAGCTTCCCTTTTGCTTCACCTGCACAAGTACCAAGGTAGGGATCCCTGACAGAATTGGTTTTCCCTGTGCCGGGAGCACATGCTGGGCTCTCCAAATCACGGACAAACAGAATCCCACATTCTTGATTTTTAGGATGGAAGAGGAGGATGTTGTCCAAGATAAGGACATTGCTGGACAATGCCTCCCACCCACTCCGTGACGAGCTGTGCAGTCACAGGAGCATATTGAGTTATAGACTGTCATTATATGGAGGAGGTGCACAGCCACAGGAAGGACAGATTTCCTGTGCCATCCAGTGGTAATGTAGAAATACACACTGCAATAGTTGTGCACCCTTACTACTTGCACATCCTCTACAGAGAAAAGTACAGTATGAGTAACAGGGGCAGCTCGTTGTCAACCATATACATTTAATTTGTGCAATATACTGGCATATTTATAATTAGAGACAATTGTATCTATTGGAGCTATTTTGTTATATAAGTATCACTTTGTAATATTAAATATTATTTAATTTAGTTTAGTTAGTCACTGTTCTAATATCCTTGGAGCAAACTGTGACCACATAAATTCCTCAGGGATTAATAAGGTATTCACATTCTGATAACTCTTTTTTTAGCATGTTAAAAATAAGGAGTTCCAGTCTAACCCAGTACTTGTGTAAATTGTAAAAAAAACATAAAGTGAAGAAATACAAATGGAGAAATTATGAAAAAAAAAAAAATTGTTGTACATTGACCAATAGTTCAATGTGTTCCTTGTGATTAGTCAGAAAGCACTCACTTCTGCATTTTGCATCGCAGAGAAAATACACTAGGCTTAAGAAATAATGGTGTAAATTTCTTTATTTTTCCCTCATAGTGGTCATGTTTTTCTCATTCGCTGCCTTGGTCTGCTGAAAAAAACTACAGTAGAGAAAATGTATTTAGTTGTTATCGTTTTTTAAGGATGTAACAAACAAAGGTGTTTATTGTTTTTTTTGTTTTTACCAAAGATACGCCCCCCTGTCAGTCAACTCTTCACAGTTAAACACAGGTGTACACACTCTGAACACAGGGTAATATTCAGGCTCCACAGTGAGCTATGAATGCTAAAAGCAGTTTCATGTCGCTTAGGTGTGACACATCTAAATAAGGTTAACCAACCGGTTAGCTGCACAAAGCAAACAGTAACTTGCACTAACTCTGTTAGCATACCTAGCATGAGAGCAGTGAACTTGTGACAGTCAATTATCTGGAGGAACTAATAAAGTGGAGCTTGTATTAGACAGGAACCCACAGTGAGGTGCTCTGCAGCTGTCTATGGAGTGACATCTGACAGCAGTATATGCACATGTTTTATGTGAAATGACTACAAAAATATATTTTTCTCTCTCTTAAACATTGTGCATGCTACTAGTAACATTTTTTCTATAGATGAACCATATAAGAAGTAAATTGTCAGTAATTCCACTGCTACACATCAAAAAGTGTTGATGGATATTTAGGAAAGTTTTGGGAAGTGTAAACAAATATGATATAAAACAGCCCTTAAGTTCCTGTAAACTGAACCTGCCAGTCAGTGAGGTAGTGTCATGTTGTAGTGTTTTGAATGCAACCTTCTTCCTTTTGGCTCTGCACTCCACACTGTCAAAACACAGATTGTTTTAAGCAAGTGGAATTTTGTTTCAAAAGCAGAGCTGCCTGCGAGAGAGTGAATCTCCTGCAGCCCTCAAAAGCAGATTCACTTTGTGTGATGGCTGCTTTGTGCACTTGGCTCATACCTGCATATGTGGGTTTTAGAATTTACATAAAAAGAATTTAATTGTGCAAGTGTCAATGACTCTCTGCACACGTGAAATTTTATTATTTACTCATGAGGTGTGTTCTGCTCTCAGGTTAACAATCTTCTGCAGGTAACTTCCAGTTGCTGAAACATTTTGTCTGCATTTGCTTCTTCACAGCCTGTTTTCTTTGTCACAGCTGTTGTTTTCGGGTCATTTCATGCACACAGACGTTGCCTCGGTGCTCAGAGGATGTGTTGCTTTTAGTCATTCCTTCCCCCTGTTTATTCTAACATACTTCAAGCTGACACACACGCACATACTTGTGATACTTCCTCTATCTTTGATGATTTATTATAGAGTGACTTGAACATACTGAGTCAACCAAGCCCCCTCTTCAGTCAGACGAGCAGAAGGGCAAACCCATACGATCATTACGATCGGTAATATCATTCTCACATGTGTTTAGACTCCTCATTCTTTCTTAACTCTCCCTCCTGTCATACACATGCAAATAGGATAAAAATGTTTATTTTTAATATGTTAGTTAATAGTGGCTGGATCTATCTTGAACAGTGTTGGTTGCTGCGACACGATAAAGGACCCATGCACACAGCATTGTAGGTTGAGTTAGCCCTAACCGGACATGGCCAGGGACTTATTCTCTACTGTGCTGTACCTGGCCTACTACTCTGACAGTTTTCTGCTGATATATAAATGATTAAGTGGTCAACCCCTTTACCTGCTGGGGCAAAATAGCCCTCAGGCCTCTGTTCGAGGTGTCAGTCTGCAGAATAAATGCAAGGGAAAAGTTTGGTGTATACAGCAGGGGTCCCCACAAAGAGCCTTCTTCACGTGCAAGACATTACCACCTCATGTCAACGTCCCCCACTTGCTCTATGACCACAAAGGGTACTTGGTAACTTTGCCCTGGAAGAATAAATGAATGAAGCCTTTATTTGTCACTTGCAGTTGCCTGCAGTGAAATTGGACCCTTCTGACCATACATACATTACACAAACATCACACTGGGGAGACAGGTCAGAATAGGTAGCATAATAGGTAGGTCAGAATGGGGGGGGTGGTCATGTGTTCCTGCTGCCATCATACGGCGCTGGTCCAGACCTGCCGCCTACGTCGGCTGGGAGATAAAGCATCGGAAGTGTTTGGAGGTGGGGTGATGGAGGTGAGTGTGTGTTTGTGTCAGGTACGTTTGTGTGTGCCTGTGTGTGTATATCCTGTGTTCATCTGAGAGAAAGTGTCACCATGCCTGGTTAATTGAAGGTCAACAGTTTCCGGTGGCCTTGAAGGAGGAACAAAGATTTCCAACAACAGTCCTGTTATCAGGGAAGAATTTTTGTGGTTCCAGTCAGCTTCGACATTGGCAGGCCTTCAATTGATGCCAGTGGGATAGCCGCTTGAGTGAAGATGGTGATCGTTTGGGTTTAGCACGAACAACTGCAGCCACTTTTTACAGTTGGTCTAATGAGCGTCACTGGTCATCAATTCTCTCAAATCCTGTTGCAGAGCCGCAAAAGAGGTACCAATTCGGAACCTCTTTTGTTCCGAATTGGTAGATGTCATTCAATGTCCTCTATCGAGAGTGTCACCAGACACATGACGTAACCAGCCATCGAATATCTGGCAGCAAATGTCTCCGCGGGGCAATCAGGCTCTCCTGAGCCCAGGATTCTCGTCGAGAAGAGGGTGTCAATTTTGTTACGGGATCAGTTGATCAAATCCATAACTCTTTAGGTTTTAAAGAACAAGACTGAGAGACTCTCCAGGGGTTAGAGTTGGATCAGACTAGGCAAAAGACATGAGCAAGCGAGTAATCTCCCTGTAATTTTCAGAGGGAGATGAAGCCCCTCTTTTGTACAAGCGCTGCTGATGTTCCTGGGCCTGGAACAAATTCTCTCATAACAAACTTCTCAAATTGTGCAACTTTGCTCTCAGGTCCAGAATTCATTGAATTTCCTTTTTAGCTGGGTTTTGACCTTCCTCCTAGCTTTTTTAAAATTAGGTCCAACCTCCCACACTCTTTGCAGAAATGGTGCACAGCGGCACTCCCATTGACTGAAAGATAACTGGAAGTGTCATCTCTGGAGGGAGTCACAGCAGTGCCGGTGAGGAACCCGCCCGAGCAACCAGACTCCCCACTACCTTAGTTCGGCACTTTGACTGGTCTTGAAAATGCTTGTGGCCGCTACATGATCCGTCGCACTCAGCTTCGGTTCTAGCACCACTGTGACACAATAAAGGACCCCCACACACAGTTTTGTAGGTTGACTGTTTTTCTTTTCAGTGTCTTTGCAGCAACTTTCCCGCTGCCCTTCTGCTTCGTGCCATGTACAGTTGTAACATACTCAAAAGGAGAGACATGGTCAGATGATGGAGGTCAGCTGTGTGAGTCAGCCTCTACTGATACCACACCCTGAACCAACTGCTCCACCCCTCTCCTGCAGCTGAGCCACAAAGCACACTGCACCAGAGTTGGGTTTCTATTTGTGACAGACTTTTCTTCAAGCATTTGACACAAATTTCTCTGTTAATGTTTAAGACGAAGATGGAAACTACAACATACGAATATGATGACAGCACTGAGTTTTTAGCACCGGAACCATGTTACAGAAACAGTGACAATATTTTGGGAGCTCAGCTGTCCATCCTGTACTACTTTATGTTTGTCTTCAATCTTATTGGCAATGGCATAGTCCTCATCATCATCCACCGGTGAGTTGTCCAACAAAGCTTAATGGTTTTATTCACTGCTTATTCTACTTGTTAGATTATATGCATTCAAGTAAGCTGTTATTTACAATAACTTTCAATATAAATTGAGGCTCCTACAGTTGTGGCCAAAGGTTTTGGCAGGGAGACAAATTTTCATTCACTTTGATGCTTCAGTTTTTATTGGGATTCTTTTCTACACATTTCTAACAATCATGAGTTTCAAAAACTTTAACTGACAATTGAAGGTGACTGCATGGGTGACATGACTGTAAGCTGTTAGTGTTTGGTAATTTGGCAATAACTGTGTTACTTCTGGTAAAAGACTTCAAGCAGCTATTTTGTAAGAGAGATGCAAGAGAAAAGCAGATTGCATCTCTCACAGTCCAGTCAAACATCATCTAACTCTTGCTGTTATTGCATAAGCACAGTGGGTGGATTTTATGCACACCACTGCTTAAGAAAACATAACAAGTCTGTGAAGTTTTGGATAAAATTTTACTGTCTAACCCTCCAGACATTTTACACAGCATCTCACCAAAACTATTATCTAAACCAAAAAATAAATAAAAATGTGTGTGTGTGTGTGTGTGTGTGTGTACTTTTCTATTGCACTGTGTTTTTGTGTGCAATTTTTGAACAATGCAAACTTGTAGCTTATTGCACCATGGTCTTAGAGGAATGCTGTCTCACTTCACTGTGTACTGTACCACTGCACATGGTGATAATGACAATAAAGCCACTTGACTTGACTTAAATAAAAAGTACTGTATTTAAAATTATACCCTTCACAATGCTTAATTATGAAGAATTATTACACAGGATTTAAAAACATTATTTAACAAATATAGAATCACTCAATCACAATTTTACTGGTTTAAAATATAATACAAATATTTTTTTTAAAGATATTTGTTTTTATCAATGTATGAAATATTTCTGAGTTGTCTTTTTATTTTTTAAAGCCTGCATTGGCTGTTTTACTGAAGCTTAATTGTATGATACCTAGCCTATATTAAATGTTCTGCTCTACAACCTTACCTGACTAAATCTAGGCCAGCTGAATTGATGTGAAGTGATCTCAGGGTCACACATATTCCTTTCAGCTAAACACATACAGCTATCTATTGTAGCATGCATTTATTTCATAACCATATTTACTAATTTGAATAAATAGGTTTTAAAGATCAGGGGGAGTTTAAACATCAACAACAAATATCCGATATCGGAGGAACTGATAATTCAGTACTGAGCTGCACACCACCAGTGACTATGACCTACATTTTTCCACCACCCCTAGGAGGTGTTGTAAGGGTGTGGTACTATGAGAGTTGATCAATAGGTGGGGGCATAAGGGTTGAAACTAACTTTTGGGATACAGAGCATCACATCTCTCATGGGAAAGGAACCCGAGTTAGTGTGACCGAGAGAAACCTGCTAGACAGAGAGTGAGGTCACTGAAGCAGGTAAACAGCTCCTAGGTGGCAGGACCAGCGGTGTGAATGAAAGTCACGCTGAGTGTCTCGTGGCTCTGGATGTTGTCACACTGTTTTGGCAGACATGGCTCTGCAATGTTGCATGGAAGTTGGGACAGTGTGTCCGGATTATGTCCTTTTTAAGAAGATGAATTGGAGAGTGTGATCTAATATTAGGGGGATAACATTTCTCAGTCTCAATAGGTAGGTCTACACCAAGGTACTGCAAAGGAGAGTCTGCCTGACTGCAGTGCTTTGGCAAACAGGACATTTATGCTTTCAAAAAAACAAAACAAACATAAAACAATGTACTTTTCTGACTTCTGAAACAAAAACTATGCATTTCACCTTTGATCAACTTACAATGGGAACTTTAAATGAAAGCTAAGACTTTAATGTTAAAAAAATATAAGGAGTTTAAACATTGCATTTTAGTTTCTTTTACTATCAACAACTACGTAGTAAATTGAATAAAAACTTTTACAGCCATCGTGAATTTTTTAAATTAATTTTAACTTTTTCCGAAGCACCAATTTAATGTTATGCTAAACTGCCATAAAAGGTAAAAAAATTAAAATTAAAATAAAGCAGCAATTCATATTAATCTTTATATACTCTTTCAAAACCATTTCAGTCTGACATTCTTCGCTGAAAAATGGACATAGTATGCAACAGACGAGAGTAGCAGTTCTATGACAGGCTTTTAGACCATTTGGGGCAGAGGTGGATTTGACACAAAATGTCATGAGGTTGTCAGAAATACAACAGACTACATGATAAAGCCATACTACCCACAGACAGTGGAAGAGAGTGGCTATTCACAAGGTAAAGCGTCCTCTTTCGAGCCCGTGAGATATTCTGTCACTGTCCAGATGTCTTTTCTCTAGCTCTACCTATGTGAGCAGGCAATCTAAAAATGTTTTTGGTGTTCATAGAAAAAACAATAAGCAATGTCAGAGAGACATTCAACAAAATCAGCTTGGGCCTTGGACAGAAAAGAGTTTATGATGCAGAGCAAAAGCAAGAGCACCAGACCTGTGTTGCGTTTCTCCCGGGCGTCTTTAGTTTCTAACTGCTTCTTCAGCTTACTTGGCACCATGTTAGCTTCTCCCATCATATGACATGCTCAGACTGGCTTTTCCAGCTGAAGCTAGCTAGCTTAGTTATCATTTAATCTCCTTTCCTATTTACTGTGAGGTAGACCCTAAAATGTGTTGCAGTGGCATCATTCCCACCAACTTTCTACAGAGTCAATCGCTGCAGACCTCCAAACTTCAGATTAGTTCAAGAACATTGCGTAGAGGGCTTCATGCAACGAATACATGTATGAACAGCTGCATCCAAACCTCACATCACCAAGAACAATGCAAAGCATTGGATGGAGTAATATAAAGCACATTGCCACTGGACTCTATAGCAGTGGAGATGTGTACTCTGGAGTGATGAATCTTCATCTGGGATCCGATGGACAAGCCTGGGTTTGGCAGTTGCCAGGAAAACAGTACTTATCTGATTGCACTGTGAAAAGTGTAAAATTTGGTGGAGAATAGTTTGTGGGGAAATAATGGAGTTTGGCTTAGTACTAGAATATCAAGACATTTTGAACAAATTTATGTTCCTAGCTTAGGAGCAGTTTGGGGGTTGGCACCTTCCTGTTCCAACATAAGTGCGCACCAGCACCGTGAAAGTGAAAGTGGAAAAAAGTTCTTTATTTACTGAAATGTGACAAGAAATTGCTTGTATGTGTTGAATTGACAATTTTGGCTTTACTGACCCTGGTGATTTAGTGCTTTGCCTTGCTGTAGGCTGTCCAGTGCAGTTCCACATTGAAGAAATATGGCTATGGTAAATGTCCATTGCTGTCCCTCAGGTCCAATCTACCCATATGACTAGTGCTAACTATTGGACCTTATGATAAATATATTTCCCTTATCCAGGGCAGTAGTAAGGTACATATCAACAACAATTCTCTTGGTTTTGAATACAGCCTAGATTTAGCCAAAGGCAAATAAAAAATAGGAAAACTATTATTTTAATTTTAGATTTTCCTTTGGTAAAATAACAAGTAAAAGTAAAAAATACTGTTTCATTCTTTATCCATTAGTACATAACACCACAAGCTTTTGCTCTTCTCTGGTTGACTTTAGGTGCAGATACAAAACATGTCCTAATGTTTGAATAGTATATAATGATGTGTGTATAATAATGTAAAAGAATCTATACCGAATTATTTATTTATTTATCTATTGTTGTATCACCACTTTCAGATGCAAAACTGTTCTGTACTTTGACAAGTACTCAATCATACTGTAATTTCTTATATGACAACATTATATTTCAGATGGAAATTTAGCTTAATTTACATTAATAGTTAATATATTAATATTCAAATTTATTGTTCTATTATTAATGTAATAATTAGGGCTGTCAAAGTTAACGCGATAACAATGGGTTAATGCAAAAAAAATTTAACGCCTTTAATTTTTTTGACGCGGAATTAATGCAGTCACACACTCCCGGC